>CAMZMU010000085.1:101325619-101518725 GCA_947311845.1 Poa pratensis
CATAACTATGATGACTAGTGTCAAACACCGAGAGTCGTCCATCAAGCAGCATGAACGCCTTTCATGTGGCGCCACTCACCTTGTTTTTACGGTTGTTCCATTTCTCCATCACAAAGACTGAGGGCTAAGTGCTAGTGCCATTTCTTTGGCTTCCTTGGAACGTTGCCAGTTCTGCAGATTCCGACAGTGCTCGCTTTTCATGGAGCGAATTCGGACACACAGCTGGTTCAAAACTCGAAAGTAAGAAACGAAACAGGACTCACGAGTCATCACGGTTGCATAGAGCATATTCGCTGGAACAAGTCCACGGCAGCCGTCTCGTGAACTAACCAAAGAATATATACACTAGTAGAAAACAGGGCTTCCGTTTTCACCTTTGATCCCGGCCAAATTACAACCCGGGATCAATGCACCATTGATCCCGGGTCGGGAGGGCGGGGCGCCCGTGGGCATTGCTCCCAGGTCGGGGGGGACCTTTGGTCCCGGTTCGTGACACGAACCGGGATCAAAGGGTCCTCACATGCGCGCACATGCTTTTCAGCGCTGGGCCCCTTTGGCAGGGACCTTTGGTCCCGGTTCGTGTTACAAACCGGGATCAAAGGGTCTCCCTGCTATATCATCTTCTTCCACCCAGCTAGCTCGAGTTCATCACCATTTCTCCTCCATTTTCCTGTCTCCCACTCAAATTAATCCCCATTTTTTTGCACCATTTGAGAGGATTGAAGGCACCCCATCTATTCAAAGGTTAGCAACATCGTTCTTTCCTCTGGCGTTGCAACTTTAGCTCATTTCGTTGCTAGTTTAGCTCATTTTAATTTTGTAATGCTAGCAAGGTGTTTGATGAAATGCCCAAACTAGAAAGTGTATTTGCGAGCTCAAATTAATTTATTATTTGGGATTTTAGTGTTGTCCCCGTCCTCACCGCCGTCGATAGCCCGTCGTCCCGTCACCGGCACCACTTTGGTGAGCCTCTTTTTTATCTTTTATTTTTAAAACCTATATAATACTTGTATGATTTAAATGCATATTTATTTTTGTATAATTAATTTCTTATGTTTTTTATATGTATAGTGTCATGGTTTTGATATCCGTCCCCGTCGGCCCTCGTCCGATCTATGATTCGGATGTGGTATATTTTCATAACTATTTGTTTCGTTTCGTGTTTATCACACTCATGCCCGACCAACTTGACGTAGAGATATTTTTATTTAGGAGGTAGTTGAACCGGAAATTCCAGTCGACCCTATTGTCGAGTATTTTAAAAAGGAAAACGACGATTTGAAAGCAAAATTGAAGATAAGCGAAGATCTTTGTCTCCAATACCTAGAAGAGAAGAGTGTATTAGACTTGAAGATTGCCGACATCGATGATGCTTACGGGGTCGTCGTCGCTGCTCACGAGATGAAGATGGAGGCAATGCGCTTGAAGCTTAAAAAGATTAGAAAATATGCCATTAGTCGAGAGGCTTGGTATCATTATGCTGTTGGTTCAATAGTTACCTTAGTTGCGATTTTGATCGCATTTGTTGTTGGATTTAAATTCTTTAGATAGTTGTATGTTAGGTTCAATTAATGTATGTTTCATTAGAACAATGTATTACATTTGGGCACTACTCTAATTTGGTTTTAATGTGATGAACTTGTATTAATTAATTTGATCAGTACTATATATTTATGATGTAGTGTAAAGGCACCCAAATACAAATTAACCATCCTACGGAAATTTTAACACCAACGAACTACCATTGCGGGTTGCAAGTAGTAACCATTCTTCTTGCGCACACCAGAAGTAGCCAGCCAAGCTCAATTCAGTACGCCTGCAGCCAAGTAGGACTCGACACTATCCTTCAATGTCTCCTCCATGGTCCTGAACGTCCAGCCCAGCCTCTGCAGCTTCTCGGAGCTGAACACCTTCTCATCTCCCTTTGAACGAACCTGCCAAAATCACCATCGCCAAAATCACGAGATCTTACACTAAGTTTGCACATACACTCCACTGTATTTGGTCGGTGAGCGAGCTCGGCTTCTTACTTCTTAGGGTAGTTCAGATTCGGATGAAGGTTTCTGACGACGCAAACCATCTTGGACACCTTCACGGCGTGCGCGCTGCAGATGTACCGGCCGGCAGCTTCAGGGTGCTCGTACGTTAGCACGAGAGCGTCGGCGACGTTGCAGACGTCCACCATGTTCCTCACCTTGTCGTCCATGGCGTTCCCACCGTCGTCTGTACAGAGCAGAGCAGATCAAATCAATGGCATCTTACAACTGCACGGTAGTTGAGTTCTATTGTTACTAGATGACCCGTTGCGCGACTGCGCAACTGCCGGATGCAACTACCACATTGTTGACACATGGTTTATTTGTTGGTGAAAAATAATTAATTTATTTGTATTCATTTAACTTATAAGCATGCACCTAAACAGAAAGAATCGTTTCATTTCCATGCTGGAAGGAAGACAATATTCTTGCCATAGTATCTCCTTATCTCCCTACCCATAATTCGATTGAAATGAAGTCATTTTCGGGTAGGTAATTAGCAGCCATTTTCAGTTCGGTTGACCGACCAAGTTTTTTTCATCGAATACTTTAGTGTGAAGTAGGACTTCGACGTTTATTTATCTATTAGAAAATAGAATGGGAAGTAATAAATTAAAAAAAATGCGCTCATTAAACTCAGATACATATATGAATACGCATGAAACATCAAGTAAAACTGATTTTAAAACAGTAAAAGGAGACAATAGAAACAAATTGCATATTCTAAATGGAGCTCCTGCTATCTTGGGCTTTTTTACTGACAATTTGTTTCCGTCATCATAACTGCTCGTTTTCGCCAATGTCGACCTACTCGGTGCTCGAAAATAGGATGCTTCCCAACCGGTGCTACTGACCAAACATAGCATGCTTCCCAACCGGTGCTCGAAAATAGAAAATATCGTACTTTTAATTTTGAAAAAGTGAATGCAAAACGTGGATAGCACAGGAAGCAAGTACTTCTTGTAAAAAAAAAAGCAAGTACACGACATGTTACTTTTTTTATATATTCAAATATAATCCTGAATTTAAATTGATTGCAGTTCTCAATATTCTACGTCCTGATAACAACGAAATACAGTGCACAAGGAATCGACCTTATTACGCTTGCTAATCCTGAACTTTATCGATTTTAAAGATGTAAAACTGAATAACTCAGCAAAACTGTGCTCAAACTGAGTAAATGTTGTCATGACACTGGTTTTCATATAGCTTCGACTGAATTCCACTGGGTGTCCAAAACTTCACGGTTAAACCATGACCATCGAGCAATATTCTTTCATCTGAAGACGCCCTCCAGTTTTTATTGCATCTGGAACCTGCTCTTCGTCATGAGATTCTGGAGAGTTGTCTTCCTCTCCTTAGTGTCCCATCTCTTCTTCTTTCAAGCCCAGCAAGCCCTTCCTACAAATACAGAATAAGCATATGAGGAATGACAAAATTTCCTAAATACATAAATGTTCATGTAACATAACTGGCACCTCAGAAAAGTAAGCTGGCAAGTGATGAAAAATTACAATTATTTACATGAATAAAAATTTAATTGAAAGTTCAGATTTGTATGCCATTTCCTGAGAAAGATTTACTGAAAAGAAAACGATGTGAGTGTATGTAACTATGTATACTGAATTTTATAGTTGTTACACCATAAAAAAAACTGCGATATGATGGAAAATAAAACAATGCGAGTATGTCATTTCCCGTGAAAGGTTTGCTGAATATTATACACTCAAATTATCTAAAAGAAATATTTGTTCCCGGAAAGGCAAACCAACAACAATAAGTATACATTGAAAGCGTTTATGAGCTGAAAATTTCTAGGTATAGTCATATAGACACTGCACTACTCAGGCAATACAATTGTGAAATATATATTTAGAGAAATATTCAACTACACATGACATGCCAACATATTTTCAATGGTAGCAAACCAACTCGTATCCCTATAGAAATCCAGAGAACCTATTTGTTTATCTATTCCAGTAAAAAATATCCCATGAACAGATAGCGTGAAACGAAGGACAATGGGGAATTGCGACTGAGGCAGTCAGTGAGGGCAAAGAAGATGGCATCCACGATGGTGACGAAGGGCAAGAACACCGTGCCTAGCCTTCGTGTACGTTGTTGTGAGGATTGCGACCTTGGTGGTACCTAGAACCAAATATGATAAAACAATCAATAAGAAGATTTCAAGTTGATCAGCATAGGTGCATAGCTTCCATGGCCATTGCAACGTCTATGGCCTCTAAGGAACCCAGAACCAGATAACATGATCAACAAATCAATAGGGAGATTTCAAGCTTGTCAGCATAACCCGTTGCTTCATGAAGCTCTTGAATAAATCAAATCCTACTAATACATTTCAACCATGCATTTAAGCAACTTATCTGTAAACTAAGGCACTGCATTTTCGAACATGAGAAGTTGTAAGAACCGAAATATTTAAAACTCTGCAAACATCATGTAAAGTTGACAGCATGCTCTAATCAGTCATGAGAAACAAAAAGCAAATTAAGGTTTCACACTGCTGCATCAAATTCATGGTTCAAACAAAGGCAGTCACCAAATTTAAGCTGAAAGAAGATAAGAAACTTTTGCGCACCACAGAAGCTATCAACCGAAGAAGAAAAACTGAATAATAATGGTACCTGATAGCTGATACCACTTCCAGAACTATTGTTTGTTCACATATATTTTTGATTTTAAGCAGCACAACTGAACTGCAGCAGGAATCATTCTGTTGGATGATCAGGCCAAGAAAAAGGGAGATAAGGCAATTATTACTCACAGTCGATTTCCCTTTTAACTATTTACCAATTTCACATAAGAACATATACATAAGAAAAATAGTAGCATCGTTCAAGTCCACCTCTGATGCAATAATTTCTGCCGAGGATGCCATCGCTGTAAACAGCTCCAGTACACTTACATATTGATTAAATGACTACTACCGTCGTGGTATTGCTGCAGACAAGTCCTCAACAAAATTCCAGTTGCAACCGAACCTGAAAACCCCACGGGTTAGCCATGTTGTTCAGCGCTACGAAGTAATACTATTCGGACTTGTCTCTCCAGGAGAGGAATAAAATACATCCTTGCACATATTCTTTCGCCAGTAACAAATTGTGCTAGCTTTTAAACTAAGTATCTTCAATGCCAACTACTTCTGATTCTATGTTCAGTTCAGGACAACGATCAGATCAGCCAAAACCATTATAAATGGAAAGAAGTAAATAATTTCTGAAAATAAATCCACAAGTTTTGTTTCTTGAACAGTTGAGATATTACACTGTTAACAGAGGGCAACCCATGTACATTAGAAGCAGTCTCGATGTGGTTTGTGAGAGGTGAAACCAGTCAGTTATGTACCTAACACACCAGCAAATCAAAGGCAGCTCATCCCAAAAGTTCCAAGAAAGAGCAAAAATAAATGCGATGTTTAATTGTAAGCATAGGATAGAAAATGCCATTGCAGAAATTTGTGTTCGCCATTTCTCATAACAGAAATTCTCAACATTCAGAAACGACAGCCCTCCTTTCCTCCTGCCAGTATCAATGTTACTACCAGGTTCTGGAATCTAGTACATTGTAATCTAAGATAAAGGAGCAATGCAGTTAAAGAATTTGACCTGGAAAAAATAAGTAAAGCATATTGTCTCTCATCCATTTTGTACACAGAAGGAATGTTTATTACACAACAAAGCAAAAGAGTCATTCCATTTTTAAGACAAGCAGGCAAGCACACATATAGTACATTTAAGGGCGAACCATTGTGTTAATTTTCTGTTTTTAAGATCTTATTATGGAGAAAAGAAGCATCTCCAAGTCATTGCTGATATGATCCGGACTTCCAAAAAATTTAGTCTACTTCACAAACCTACGTGACTGAAGCTAAATAGCATCATATTGACCATCCCTGGGTTCTGAACAATGAAAAACAACAGATCATAACTAACCACGAATCAATCTGAGGATGCCTCCAGATAGAAATAAGTCGAAGCAAGCAACTACGTACACTTGCAATATACATCAATCCATCCCTTGAAGAGACGTCAAAATTAGCAGGGGTTACATGCCCAGAAGGTACTGAAAACAAGCTACTACTGTACTTTCATATTCAAAGCTGATAACAAGCATCAATACAACCTGAAAACTATAAAGGGAAATTGAAGTTTCAGTTAGGGTACCTGATCAACAAAAAGGTACAATTACTAATTAGATTTGATAGAGATATATATGAGAGTTACAATAGAGATACGGTTAAAAAATCATTCACATGCCTGATATTTGGACAGCTCAAATACAAACTACTATGGTGTGACAAAACCTCCAAAATTGAAACATCTATCTTGGGACTGGGTTGATGAAAATCGAAAGAAGTCGGTATAAGTCAACTGAAACAGAACCAATGTTTCGTAATTCTTATCCGTGCAAACGACACAGATCGATTATCTTAGACTGCTCTTAACCTATCTAACGAAATTACCAAGAATTCATGCCACATCAACAATGCTTGATTAGAAATAAAATGAGGATATCTAACGAAATGCAAAATACTTTGCTTCGCATATTCATCCATAACAGTTTCTGGAATGCAAGTCCTGAAACAAAGATAATGAATGGAAACATAGGTCCAGCGAAGGCATCCATTACTTTTTTGTTTTAATAGAGAAACCTATCCATTAATATGTTTCTCCTTATCTTTTTGGCAAGTCTATAAACATCTGAATGCAAAATAGGGACGCTATAGTAGAAACATAGGTCCATCTACCAACAGCTTGGACCAAAAGCAAACTGTATTTACTAATCAGACTGCCTAGCTGTTCATTAAGGGCTAACATTCCAGAAAATGTCCATAACTATTATGTGCAGCACTATTGTGTAGTACTGCAACTAACAAAGATGAGGGGTATACCTCTTAATTCTTTTTTGAAGCAACATCACGCAAGAGCATGCGACCAAAAGATAAGGAAATCCAAGCAAGCTTCACACCAGTCCTGTTTTTATTCAGTTTCATAAGATATATTAGCAATGCCCTACAATGGTACAAAAATAATTTAAATGAACATAAATCAAGTTATGCACCTCCACAAACAACTTATTTTGACAGAACATGAAAACCAACATCGTAAATTTGTTGCATATATTATGAGAAGCATTAGATTAGCAAACCATGAAGCAAACAACAGAAATTACCTAATATAGTCAGTGTGGCCGTGGGCAACTTTGCTACTCATCAACGTTCATACATGCATCTTTGTTGCTACTTATTTTTCTTGTAACCCCGCTACAAAAAAAAGCCATACTATCTCTCCAAGAACCAGATCACCTGCAAAAATAAGCTGCTCCAGCAATGTGTGTTTCTGAGACCTGTAAGAATACGCCAAGACCTGCAGATGATGGTTGGTGGTCCTGGTTCTGCTTCCAAGCTGCACCAACAAAAACGACCATCTCTTTGAGTGTTGATGGGTCCTGGAGCGAAGCTCCTAGCTAACATCAGATTTTGTCTGCTGAAACCTATACCTGCACAGAACTGGAGTCTCGAAGCAAACAATCCCTCTAAAATAGCATGTGTAGCAGCATAGATCCGAGCTCCCTGTTAGTTTTTTCTGCCAAACAAATCATCGTTCCAAGATTTTCAAAGGCACCACATAAAGGTAATAATATTTGTTCTGAACTGAGATGTATACTCTGGTTACAGACATGTATGGTCATTCAATGGAAAACAAATCCCTTACATGTGGGTTGCAATAATTATGGAAGATATAGTTTTTTCCCACCGAAAGATTTCCTTCCATCCCATCTTAGTAAATCACGTTCTAGCCACTAAAAATAAAAGAAGACATACAAACATATAGAGACTGCCAAATTAATTTCCATTGAGTGAATTCAAACTACTACAAACAAGGACAAGGTTTAAGGCATTGTTATGGGACATTGTGCCAATGAACCAATTGGAGAAGGGATATTTCAGTACACTTCCCAAGTGTTTTTCTTGTTTTCTTGACAGCTCAAGAACCAATTGGCGTAGTAGGGATATTTTAGTACACTTTAGTGTTCCATTCAGACAATAAATAGCACATGATTTTGCTATCTCTCACACATTATGATCATATCATGTTTCTCTTCTCAAATAAACTAATATGAACCCCATACTACCTATATATATTTCTGAACCTCAATGTGAAGGGGCGTAAAGGGTTACATGAACAGATACCCAAAAGTAGAGAAGCACCATGACACTGCTAGGAATAGAAGGAATTTAAGAGAATTAAGATGAACTTCATACTACCTATTTTTATTTTACCTTGAACCAGCAATCAATAAGATACCTCCCAAGATTCACATATGTACGTAAAAAAGGCAATATAGGGCACTCCTCTTGGATCACAGGATACATGTACTTGCGGCCTTATTTAAAACAATGGTTCAGTTTAATAATAAGAAATCTCAGCCAAAATGATTTTTTTTTGTCGTTCAAACAAATTATGCTATAGACATACAGAAATACTATATGCTGAAGGTAATTATATCATAAATGAATATAAAACTAGAAAATAAAGCAGAACATTCACCATATAAGACCAACTATCATCCCATTTAATCTATTGTAAGGTACATGTGAATCGAGGCATGCTAACATGAAAAATACTTGACCACATAAGAAAATGGTTACATGACTGAACTGTACTTGTAATAGACAGTCACTGGATTAGTTGAGTTTTGCTCTGCAACGTATATTCTTGTCATGTTTTTGAACTAATGAGCATACCTTAATGGCTGATTATAAGTTTCAACCAAGTTCTAGCAGTACTTATTCAAATAACATCTCCAAATTTAACTACTCTTTGGAACAAGGTGTTCCATAACTACATGCATTTGGCATCAAGCCAAATTCTTAGTTCTAGTTTAAAAAGCACACAGGTATGGAATATAACTCTTAATACCTAACTTCCGGCAATGAGCATGGAAATCTTTATAAATGTTTATTGATTAAAACCCCAACTTCACCATACAGCCAACTGCACAATGGAGTGTGCAGACTGCAGAGTATATTTGGAATAAAACATATAAATACTAAATACCAATTGCATATTTAAGATCACACACCGAGAGGCGCTGGCTGACGAAAAACATGATGGGAAGCTGGAAAGATGTGGATATGATGAAGCTCTCCAAACTGCATTCACCGAGATGTAAAAAACATTGAATGAATAAATTAGAGTCTGGCCATTGACACCTTAGTTCTGACCATGTACTGCAGCTGGCAAAATAATCAAGACTGGCTTCAAAATTACATTTTATTTCAACGGTTAGCCTGCAACAATTACAAAAGGGTCAGGGTAATAACAAATACTTCAAAGCCGCAGAACATCATAAATATTTATTCTTTCTTATTCCCAGTATTCATCAATAGGTTGTGCAGCCAAAATCATAATACAAGAAACTTATCTATAAAATAGTGAGAGTAGACTAAAATCAGAATAAGGTACTCCAAAGGTGTGGACACTAAAACACACAATATCACATCAGGATATATGAACACCATTAGAAATTATTATAGGCAGTAGCTCTGAAATTAGTTGTAAGCTCTTAATCAATGATATCTAGGAAGATTTAGGCAGATAAGAGCACTGTTCCTCGTGCATTTGGGTTGTGAATTTCCGAGTACAAAAGAATCTAGTTGGAACTAAAGGACAGCTGAAGGAACACAACAACTTGATCAAGTCAAATTCGTAGTTCCAGTTTAAAAAGCACTTATGTAGAATATAAGTTTTAATACCTAACTTCTTCACGGCAATGAGCATGGATTTCATTATAAATGTTTTATTGATTAAAACTTTACCTTCACCGTACAGCCAACTGCACAACAGAGTGTGGAGAGTAATACAAATACCAATTGCATATTTAAGAGCACACAACTATCATTGTCAACATTATGGTAAAATATATCTGATATCACAGAGGATGATCTGCACAAGTAGCATCTACAGCTGGTCAACTTGATGACCAATCTTGATGGTAAAACAACAAAGTGCTCAGCTAGATGCAAATCAAGCTTGTTACTGTGTTGATATTAAATCACACACTTTGCAAGTATTAAGTGGTTATTTCAAATAACTCACTCTGCATTGACATGATTAACCTCTCCTTCTCCCCTCTGCACCTATATTGACCGAATGACATGAATATTAGTACACATAAAGGATGATGCAAATTCAGAGGGAAAGAGATGGTAAAACTGGGTGAAAATAAAATGCTCAATATAACTTGAAGATGCCAGAAGGAATCAAAAAACATAAAAGAAGCAAACTTATAGATGAAGCAACTCACCAAGAAAATGTGTGACTGAGCATAACAAAGCTGACGGCATCCACTGAATGCGGCCAAGATATGAATTTAGCAACTCTATCACTTTCTTCAGTTCTGATTTTTTTTCACTCAAACGTCAGTTTAACCAGAAATCAATGCGACCAAAAGGAACCAAAAAAACATAACAGGAAACTTGTAGATGAAGCAACTCACCAATAACATGTGCGCCTGAGCATATAAAAACTGCCGGTGTCCACTGAAAGTGGCCAAGATATGAATCTAACAACTATATCACTTTCTGCCATTCTGAACAAATTTCACTCAAACGTCAGTTTTACCAGAAATCAAAGCGAAGCAAAGGATCTACCACAACATCATCATGTATCTCAACCTAAAATCAAAGGCATCACAGCCAATCATGAATTAACTTCACACGCCATGCATAAATAAGTATTAAGAGCTTAGTTTTTGCAATGAACCAACAATTAAACATGTACACCATATCTAAGCAGCAGGAAACGATTGTCAACAAGCACTTTAGTTTTTGCACCAAACCAGCTTAGCTTTGCACTCAAATTATTAAGAAAAGCATGATGCAATACAGAACTCGGTGGAGCTTCAAAACCAAATCAGGACCATCCTCACGATCTGCAACATATAATCCAGTGTCCACATCACACAATCACTAAACATTCAAATCACGAGAAGAAAGATAGAAAGAAACTCACGTCACCTGATTGTCTCCCCGACAATTGACCTAACGTGAAAAAACCCACCAGTATGGCGTATGTTGCCGGTAGTATATCTGAAAACAACCTGTCACAAAAGAATCATGAATAGTAATCAATGGATATTTAGACGAAGAAAACAAATAACATTGTCCAGCGAGAGTTCAAGCCCATACATGAGTATTGAGAAATCAACAAGTAGTTGAGTTACTTGAATATACTCAATCAGAATCTCCTTGTATAATAACCATACATGAGCATTGAGAAACGCAAGCAATTGACCTACACTTGTGTTGTTCATTGTCTAGGGAGAGTTTGAGCCCGTAAACCGCTGAGAACACTGCAAGACAAAGCAAAACGACATGAGGCTCTAACATAATACCAACAAATGCAATAGTAAGCATTCATATACTGCCTACAAAGAATAGAAAGGAAAATAGACAACTCAAAACTGATCTACTTTAGCCATTTCAAATCTAATAAGGAAAAGGGGGTGCTCATAATATCTCTAAAAAAAATCAACATCATTTCAAAGAGGTTTGGCAATAGAGAACCATAGAGATAGCAGAGTAATACTCACAAGCATATAAGATATCATTTTCATTGACAAAACCGACATGGCAATAAAACAACTAAATATATACGTACCAAGATGCAACATATTTTCTATGGCAACCACCTGAACCTCGGTTACAACAGTCTTAGCTAGGCAGATGGATGACAGTATGAATGAATGTTTTAACAGTCAGATATGCATTCATAAGCTATAAGCCTACCATGGAGCTCCTCCCATAAGCCCAGAACAATCAATGCGGCGATTGCGTCTTTGGTCTGACATTCTTGTAGGCACCACTGATGGTGAGAGTGTATGTGTAGAGCCAAGAACCTAGTCTAAAAAACAAACTCTATTATAGATTAAATCTGTTAGAGAGGCTTGAGTTGATTAAGTAGAAAAATCATCACCTCATTATATGACTGAATGCATTTCATTTAACCTCTACAATAGAAATAAATGAAGTCATGTAGTGGACGGTAGGGATCTAGCGGATGTGTACCTGCCCCATACTATTCTACATTACAAGCATCAATTCCAGCAATGAGATGAACAAATGCAGTTCTTGATATCAAACCCTAGAAGCAAAATAGACCAGATAATAAGAAACTCACATGGGGAGGTTGAAGGCAACGAGGACACTCTCCAAGCCCGGCCGTCCACAGCATCCCTGGCTGGCCCGGCCGCCGCCGCCTCCCTGCCCGGCCGCCGGTGGCCGGCCGCCCACCGACGTCCACCGCTGCTCGCAGCCGCCGCTCGCTGCCGCCGTCTGCTGCATCTGCCGCCGCCATCTCCCTGCTCTGCGCCACCAACAAGAGAGGAGAGGGAGAGAGAGCGGGAGCTGGAGCAAGGGTGGCGGCGGGAGTGGAGGAAAAGAGGGAAGGGGATTGGAGGAGGAGGAGAGAGCGTGCAATTGGCTAGGGTTTGACCGTGCTGGTTTTGTCCGATGCACTATGTGAGCCAAACTGATCGACGCCCGCGAGCTGGTCTCGCCCACTGATTCGTGGTCCAATGCATAACGTGTCCCACAATGTCATGTGCATATTAGGCAACACGAAGTAAAAAAAATTCACCGCATCCAACGGCTGGAGGTGAAAGCGGGAGAGGAAAAAATACTGTAGCAGTAAATCCGACGGCCCAGGTCGATTTCGAGGGGCAAATGCTCTCAGGAGCCGGGTAGGCTCTCATCCTTTATAGTAGTAATAATGTGGCTACTAGATACACTCGGGGATACACCTCACTGTATTCGGAGTACAGGATTCGATTACAATCAGAGAGATGAATTAGAGTTCAAGATAGAGAGATAGCAACAGAGGAGGATACAAGAGGGGATACAGGGAGAGTTCAGTTCGTGGTCAATCGACAGGACCTCCCTCCGCACCACACGCAGCTATGTAGACTCCGCCACACTTGGCCACATCAGCACCCGAGAGCACTCTGCCTCCATCTGATTGGCCTCAACTCGTCCATTCGGGCCCAGCGATCCTTGGGGCGGCTTCCTTGCTATTGTAGATGTACGTTTTCCTTTCATCGAAGACGTACTACCTGCCTGGTCCATGACATTCCCCACCCCTTGAAATTCAGCTTGTCCCCAAGCTGTTGATCCAGTAAAACGATTTTGCATGTCTTCTAAGCATTCCCACGAAGCCAGTGAATCTTGCAACCCAGACCATTGCACTCGCACTTGGCATTGCGAAGAAGTGCCTTTGCGAATCCATCTTCTGCCCATATTTTTACTGGCACTGGAGCCGCACCATCCACCACAGGCAACTCGGTTTACACTACCGAATGATCACCTACTGCTCTCTTCAATTGTGACACATGTATAACAGGATGAATTAGACTCTTGTCTGGCAACTTCAACCTGTAAGCTACTGTGCCAATTTTCTCCAGAATTTTGTAAGGACCATAGAACCGGAATGCCAATTTTCTGTTTCCTTGCACTGCAACGGACCTTTGTATGTATGGTTGTAATTTGAGGTAAACGAAATCACCCACTTCAAAGTGTCTCTCTGTTCTTTTCTTGTCAGCTTGTGATTTCATTCTCTGTTGTTGCCTCACCAGATGATGTCTCAATAGACTCACCATGTCCTCCCTTTGTTCTAACCACTGATGTAGATTAGGAATGGCACATGATTCAATCACATCAACGCCAAAATGTCGAGGCTCATGTCCATACAATACTTTAAACGGTGTTTTACCCAAAGAAGAATGCACTATGGTATTGTACCAGAATTCTGCTAAAGGAATCCACTCAACCATTTCTTCTGACATGAACCAACAAAACAACGCAAGAACCCTTCCAAACATTGGTTTACACGCTCTGTTTGCCCGTCAGTTTGAGGATGATGCGCTGAACTCATTTTTAGAGCAGTGTCAGTCAGTCGGTGCAACTCCTGCCACATTTTGCTTGTGAACACTGGGTCTCTGTCTGACACAATAGCTTCGGGCATGCCATGCAAACGGTACACATCCTTCATCAGAGCTATCGCAACTGAGAATGCAGTGAAAGGATGAGCAATGGGTAAAAAGTGTGCATACTTTGAGAAAGTATCCACCACAACCAGGATGCAATTTATGCCAGCAGACACAGGCAAACCAGTGATGAAATCCATTGATATTATCTGTCATGCCCTTGTGGTACTTTTAAGGGTTCCAATAACCCATGATAAGGAACTCTCTCAGTTTTGGCTCTTTGACAAGTATCACACGCAACCACAAATTGCTTTATATTGCATTTCATTCCAGGCCAAGAGAACAGATGCTTGATTCTGTTATAAGTAGCATGGAAACCAGAGTGCCCACCAATAGCACTACTGTGCAGAGCCTGCATGATTTGTTGTTGAACCTTTGCATTATTGCCAATCCAAAGTCGGCCTTTGTGTCTGATAAGTCCTTTGTGCAGTGTATACTTGCCAACCTTGGAGTTGATCGTCAGTTGAGTTAATTTTTCAGTGGCAGCTGCATCACCATGGTAACCCAGTACTACTTCTTCTATCCAAACAGGAGTACTGCTTGACAGGGTAAACACATCTTCAGAATCTACATGAATCTGACGAGATAGGGCATCTGCAACCTTGTTATCCACACCCTTTTTGTAAACAATGCGATACTGGAGTCCTAGCATTTTTGTTAGTGCCTTGTGTTTCCACTGGGTAGTCAATCTTTTATCATCTAAGTGTATCAGACTCCTCTGATCAGTTTTGATAATGAATTCAGCATGCAACAGATAAGAACGCCACTTCTCCACCGCCATGAGGATGACCAAGCACTCCTTTTCATAAGTGGACAGAATACGATGCTTGGGACCCAATGCTTTTCTGAGGAATGCAATGGGATGATCTTGTTGCATTAGAACAGCGCCAATTCCCGTGTCACATGCGTCTGTTTCAATAGTGAAAGTTTTAGAGAAATCTGGCAGTGCCAGAACTGGAGTTGTCATCAGCGCATTCTTCAGCGCCTGAAAGGAAGCTAAGGCACTCCTTTCTTGAGCAAGTCCATCAGAGCTTTACTGATCAACCCATAACCTTTAATGAACTTTCTATAATATCCAGTCATGCCCAACGCTCTTCTCAATTCTTTCACATTCATTGGTCTTTGCATTTTGAGAATAGGTTCCACCTTCTTTTTATCTGTGGATACTCCTTCTGCACTAATAACATGTCCCAAGTACAAAATCTTCTGTTGAGCAAACATGCATTTGGACTTCTTCACCTTCAGTTGATTTTTGTGTAAAATATCAAACACCATCTCCAAGTGCTTAGCATGCTCCTCCAGCATTTTGCTATAGATCAAAATGTCATCAACAAAGACCAAGACGAATTTTCTCAGAACTGGTTCTAAAATTTCATTCATCACCCTTGAAATGTTGCAGGACCACCAGTAACTCCATATGGCATGACTTTGTATTCAAAATGACCATGATGTGTTTGAAAAGATGTTTTGTGCACATCAGCTTCTGCCATTCTTATTTGGTGGTAACCCGATCTCAAATCCAGGCTGGTGAACCATTTAGCACCTCCCAGCTCATCCAACAACTCATCTATTACTGGCAGTGGAAACTTGTTTTTCACCGTGATGGCATTTAAATGTCTAAATTCACCAACTAGTCTCCAGGACAAATCCTTCTGGCCAACAAGCAAAATGGGTGAAGCGAATGGACTTGAGCTGGTTTGAATAATGCCTTGTTTCAACATTTCCTTGATTTGCTCTTCAATCTCTGTTTTCTGCATTGGATTGTATCGATAAGGCCTTAGGTTGACTGGACTAGCACCTGGTAATAGTGGAATTGTGTGATCACTCTTTCTATGCGGCGGCAGCCAGAGGGAAGTTCAAATATATCACTATATGTTTGCAATATCATGGACACGATGTGAGGCACCGTTGTTTGACCACTGTCTTCAGATACCTCATATAGTTGCACTAGATATTGGATAGCATCTTGCTTCTGCATTTCCAACAACTGCGCTTCAGTAATAGCATCACAAGCCTCAGTGTTGGCCTTCAACCCTTGCAGCTTGCATAACTTCCCTTGCCACTGAAATTCAAACCACTTTTCTGTCCAATGTGTGGTCATGAGACCCAATTTTTCTAACCACTTCATGCCAAGGATGACATCGCAAGATGTGAGTGGCAAAACCTTCAAGGATGTGACAAATGTATTGCCCTGGCATGTCCACTAACAGTCAGGCAACTCTGTGTCTCCTTGCAATAACCCTCCACCAGCAAGACAGACTTGAATGGGATGTTTCAATTTCTGAACTCCCTTCAGTTTGTCAGCTAGATGAGCACTGATGAAGTTGTTGGAAGATCCTGAATCAATTAACATCAGAACATCATGCCCTTGAATCCGGCCCAGCAACCGCATGGAATGCAATACTTCTGTTCCAACAACTGCATGTTTACTGATTGAGTAACAAACGTCTTTAGCATCTGAAATAGCATCTTCAAAAACATCTTGATCAGAACTAGCACTGTCTTTATCAGAATCGGCACCCTTCAACACTGCCAGCAACTCCTCAACAACATGCAACTGGACTGTTGTAGCACACTTGTGTGTGGGATCGTACTTTTCACCACAAGTGAAGCACAAACCCTTCGCCTTGCGATACTCTTTGAGTGCAGCAATTTTGCTCCCAGACTGGAACCCCTGCCATCTCGAGTTGCAGCTGTTTTATTGTTCTGCTGAAACGTCACTGACTTGGAGTAGCTACGAGAGCTACCCGGCTTGAAAGACATTTGCGGAGCGTCATCTTCAATTTCCTCCTGCAATAAGGCCAAAGAAACAGCAGTCTCGAGTTCTTCTGGTCTTTGAATCATTACAACAGCTTTAATATCTCTAACCAATCCTTCTATAAATCTTTTTTTTGGACATTTATGCAGTAGGGGAGATCCCTACTGCCTCTATATTAAAACACCCACAAAGGGGAAGCAGCCACAATTACATAATTACAAGAAGGTTTTCTGGAATTTAAAAGGTACTGGAAAGGGAAAAAATAAAGTTGTGTTTGCTCTCCTTAGTCCTATGAACAAGGAGTCTGAAGTCTTCCTTAAACCTTGCAGCCCAGGCTGAAGTTGAAGGTGTTATTCCATTGAAGTAGAAGTTGTTCCTTTCTTTCCAAATACTCCAAGCAGCATAGGCAAAAACATCCATAAACATTGTTTGGTCCAGTGAGCTTTTGAGTAGGCTATCAGCTCTAGTCTACTAGCAGCCACATTGGTTGATAGGGGGAAGTTCAGTTTGCCCCAGCAGCGCTTGCTGAAGTTACAATAGAAGAAAAGGTGCTCACCGTTTC
The DNA here is from genome assembly GCA_947311845.1 of Poa pratensis. Lineage (NCBI taxonomy): Eukaryota > Viridiplantae > Streptophyta > Magnoliopsida > Poales > Poaceae > Poa > Poa pratensis. Next base: position 101,343,042 of record CAMZMU010000085.1, read on the forward strand.
CTCAACCCCATCATTGCACATAGTGCAATTGAATGTATTACCCACATTATAGTGTCTCCTTCGTAGCATGTTCCTCGTGTTTAATCTGTCAGAAAGAAGAAGCCAGCAGAAGAATTTTATTTTGGGAATACTCTTGCTCTTCCAAATCCAATTGAATGACTCATGTGGGACTATCTCTCTGAAGCAAAATTTGTAATACTGGCTGGAGGAATATTGGTCAGAACCCCAAAGGTAGGACCACTGATCATTAGCAGTATTGTCTAGAATGATATGAGCAGTATCTGCTTGGGCCTGCCTCAGCTCCTGGATAGCTTGCATAGACAGAGGAAGGTGAAAATTGGCCCCCAAGTGTCTGCTGTGAGAAATTCCTTAGCCGAAACATCCTCATCAAGAGAGTATGATGCATCAAGTTGTCAAATCTCGCAACATAAGCCACTACAGTACCAGTTTGCTTAAGCCTAAACAACTGCCTATACAATAACTGATATTGACCCCTATCAAATTGTTTGCTAACCATGTCACATAAATTTTCCCAAGATTGATTAGGTATTTTATCCTCCACTCGTTGCAACCACAACGCTGCATTACCACCAAAATGCATAGCAGCATACTCCACCCAATAACCACGGTCAACAGCAAACAACCGGAAATATTTCTCACAAGCCTTTTGCCAGATACGAGGATTTTCACCCTCAAATCTGGGAAAATCAGTGGCTGGTGGTTTTGGGCCTCTGTTTTGTGTGACAGCAACGATAGCATCATCGTCTACAGGAATTAAAGCTAGAGATGCTGACGCAGAACCGGTACCTGTGCCCGGGGTAGACACTGGGAAGTCAAATTTCCCAGGCGTCTGCCCCCGGAGATCGAGTTGAAGACGGTGGCCATCTGGCCTGGAGTTTTCCGCCCGCGACAGCGCTGCAGCTACAGCACTTGGTGACAACGCAGACGGCGAAGCTGCTCCGGGACTCTGCTGAGGTACAGGACCCAGAGCGCTCAAACCGACTCCCACGGCTATTCGATCCACGTGCTTGCGCAATTCTCTCATCGACGTAGTCAGATCGGATACCTGTGTATCGATGCCCGACCTCCAATCATCCAGGTTGTTGAGAGATCGCGCCGTAGCATCAACTGAGGCCTGTGTGGTCTCGAGTTTGCTCTCCACAGAGGTCAACCCCGCCTTCAGGTCGGTCGACAGAGACTGAATCGGTCGGCCTACCAACTCTGATCACATGTTATTCAGCCTTTCTGAGGTTGCCCACCGAGTTTGGTGATGCCGATCTAGGACTGATTCCTGTCCCCCAAACCCAAATCGAGCAACCAATTTGAGGCGTTCCTCACGGAAACTTTGTGCAGATCGCCTCGCAGCAATCCGCGCCTGTCAACTGGATTTACAGCTCAGATCGAGGAATTTTACAGCGAAATCAGGACCCCTGTCTGATACCAATTGTTATGTGGCTACTAGATACACTCGGGGATACACCTCACTATATTCGGAGTACAGGATTCGATTACAATCAGAGAGAGGAATTAGAGTTCAAGACAGAGAGATAGCAACAGAGGAGGATACAGGAGAGGGGATACAGGGAGAGTTCAGTTCGTGGTCAATCGACAGGACCTCCCTCCGCACCACACGCGAGCTATGTAGACTCCGCCACACTTGGCCACATCAGCACCCGACGGCACTCTGCCTCCATCTGATTGGCCTCAACTCGTCCATTCGGGCCCAGCGATCCTAGCTGGCGGCTTCCTTGCTCTTGTAGATGTACGTTTTCCTTTCATCGAAGACGTACTACCTGCCTGGTCCATGACATCTATAGAAATGAATATGAAACGAATTCAGCTTACATTTCAAGTATTTGATGAGGATCAAGCTGCTGGTGTTCACCGTGGGTTGCAGCAGAGGCCCGAACACCAGGGACGGGCACACGGTCACGACGTCTAGCCCGGTCTTCTCTGTGTAGGAGAGTGCCTCACGCTCGGCCAGCGTCTTGGAGAGGCATTACCAGTTCTGACAAAATCCGTAATAAGGTTAGCAGGAATGCAGTATACATCTTTCCGGGTCAAATCCAGGTATCGGAGTTGATGAGGGCCGGAGAGAAGAAAGATGGAAAAATCGGCACCTCGGTTGTTCTGCAGTATTCCTCATCGGACCAAAAGTTTTCGTCCAGGGCGGGGCCCTCGGGAAGGTTCGGGTTGACGAAGATCGCGCCGACCGATGACACCACGACTACGCGGCGGACGCCCGCCTCGCTGCAGGCCCTGAGCACGTTCAGCGTGCCGGCCACCGCCGGGGCCAGCAGCTCCACCTGCGTCGTACGTGCAACGATGAGATGAACCATGACCGCACCGCACACACGCGTACGGGAATCGGCATAGCTCGATCTTGTGGTGTTAGTGTTACCTCGGGGTTTGATGATTTTTCTGCGAGGACGGGGCTGGCGACGTGGAAGACGCTGTCGCAGCCAGCCACGGCGGCCGCCATGCTCGCGTATTCCAGCACGTCGGCCTTGAACAGCCGCAGCCGCTCGCCGGCGCCGTCCAGCGCCTTCAGGTGAGCGTTCTTGGGGTCGCCTGCACACACACGCATAGCATGGGAATCGAGTCCGAGGATCAATCGACCAAGAGAAGAAGAATGCCATTTACCGGGATCACGGACGGTGCCGTGCACCGCGTAGTGGCCTCCGGAGAGGAGCTACCCCACGAGCCACGAGGCGATGAAGCCTCCCGCGCCCGTCACGCACACCGTTGTTGTCTTCCCTTCGCCGGCCGGCTCCATAGGCTATGGCTTCTCCTTTGCATTCAGGGGCGACCTGAAACTGAAAGTGAAAAACACTAGCGGCAATTATATATTCTGATATTCGAACTGACGTATGCGTCCGCTTCGATGTTCCAATCGTTCAGCCGTCCGACAAAGTTTATATCCATTCAGCTGTCTAAACAAGATTTTATATATTCCGATGCGACCCCTTCATCTTGTCATTAGCGTCTGAAGCTAGTTAGAGAATGGAACGCCGAACTCGGTCGATTTTCATATCGATAATTGTCTCATTTCGTCACACCACTTTGCTGTCAAGAACCACCGCTTAACCAAAACTTAGAAAATCATGGGTTCAGTGCACCTACTGATCTGCATACGAGATAATATATATTTTTGAGTTTCACCTACACAAACCCTAACAAACCAAGTCAGTTGGAAAAAAAAATTTGAGCTTCTAGATACCTTTTGATGGACAATCTACTCATCCAACTCAAGATGCCCGACCTTGCTCAATTCTGTTATCCAGTTGCGAACAGGTGGGTAATAGATTCATACGTCCACAGGCTCAGTAATCACATAACACGCAGCAAGCCTGCTCGTAAAAACACTAGCACATTGCAGCCTGCAACTACCTTGCTCGAGACACACCTGGGGACTACTGAAAAGAAAGGCTCACATAAAGTTCACTTATTTTCCATGCAAAGTTGGTTCCGTCGGTGATCGAGTCACTGACTTATTTTGTTTTACACTTGACATGAATCAGAAAGGGTGTGCAAACCTCAACGACTAAACTTGTCCCGGTTTTAGATGCTCAGTTCAGCAGGCCAGATGCTCTGTAGGATTCGACGTTGTCCCTGAGTGTTTCCTCTACGGGCCTGAAGCTCCACCCTAGCTTCTGAAGTTTCTCCGAACTAACAATTTTACTGAGCTCCACTTCCGCAAAGCTGTGAAGCAATTCAGAGAGAATTACAAGTTGTTAAGCATGTGAAAACAGGAGGAAGGACAAACATCGAAGCATTTTGTGATATGTATATGAGCTAAAAGCATCCGCTCGGAAATCTAAATCTACAGCCAACAAGTCCCGGAAACGGTCCAAAGTTATCCAAATCTCCCATGGTTTCTCGATAAATGGCATGTTAAAAAATAGCCGAGGTCTTGGTGACTTGGCTAAACACTTGCACTTCGCTGATTGTATTCGGGACCATAATTTGGATTTCTTATCTATTTCTGAGACGGGACGACGTGAATTTCCACAATCTCTTTTAAACCGACTATCGGGCGGTATAGAGTTTGAGTGGTACTGGCGACCTCCTCATGGACGCTCCGGGGGCATTTTACTAGGCGTCAGGCCTGACACCATGGAAGTATTGCAGGTTACGGAAGTCAAATTTCATATCAAAATGCACATCCGTAATAAATCCGATAATTTCATTTGGAGTCTTGTCGCCGTGTATGGGCCGGCTCATGAAGCGTCTAAGTCTTCTTTTCTCGTTGAATTGGTAAACCTAGCAAAAGATAACCCCCACCCTATTACCATTGGTGGGGATTTCAACCTGCTACGGTTTCCGTTCGAGAAAAGTAAGGGTTGGTTCGACAACTGTTGGCCTCTTTTATTCAATGCAGTCATTGACAGCTTGAATTTAAGAGAGATTACGATGGTGGAAGACAGTTCATCTGGGCTAATTTCCTCCCTAAATCCACTAACGAGAAACTAGACCGTATACTGATATTCCGATTGGGAAGCTAGGTTCCCATTGGTGTCGGTACAGGCTCTAGAACGTATTGAGTGTTTGTCGGATCTTGCTCCCATTCTATTGACCACTTGAGTGCCTAGACCACAGTGTAAACCACGGTTCAAGTTTGAGCTTGGTTGGTTATACCGTGAGGGTTCCATGACATGGTTAAAAGAATCCGGGATTTACCGGTAGATCCAGCGGTGGAACAATAAGATATGTGCTTTACGTTCTCACCTCGTTGGTTGGGCTCGTCATACTACTGTTTACTTAAAAAAGAAAAAGTACGATTTTCCTCGATAATCGATGCTTTAGAAGCATTAGCATAAGTTCGATTACTATCCGTGCACGAAATTGAGCTAAAGAGCCAATCAAATGCACAGATAGCGAAACTACTGCGCGAGGAGGAGTTAAAATGGTATCAACGTTCTATGCTCAATTCATTCTAGAAGGGGACTCAAATACTCGCTATTTCCATAGTATTGCCAATGTCAGACACATGAAAAAGCATATTCATTCTCTGGTACAGGATGAAGGAATGATTGAGGGCCAGGAACAACTAAAGTCGTATATTACAAATTACTATAAAGGCCTGTTCGGTGACCCTGAGGAGGGAATTTCACCTTGGACGAGTCTCGAACAGAGGATATACCCTAGGTTTCAGAGGAGGAAAATTGCCTACTTACTAAACCCTATTCAGAGGAGGAAGTGAGAAAGGCAGTTTTCCAAATGAAACATAATTCAGCTCCTGGTCCTGATGGCTTCCCCGCTGAGTTCTTCCAGAACTTTTGGGATGTTATCAAGGCCGATTTGCTCCAGTTGTTTGCATGTCTTCACAATGGACAATTAGAGTTGTTTCAGCTCAATTTTGGTGAGATAATTTTGTCACCTAAGGTTAACGAGGCAGAAAGGATCCAATAGTTTAGACCCATATGCCTCCTTAACATTAGTTTCAAAATATTCACCAAACTGCTACGATTCGACTGAACACTGTGGCGGATCATGTGGTTCGACCGTCTCAGACGGCTTTTATGCAAGGTTGCAACATCCTTGATGGAGTCGCGGTCCTACATGAAACAGTCCATAAACTACATAGGAAAAAGTTGAACGGGGTAATTCTGAAAATTGATTTCGAAAAAGCTTATGATAAAGTGAAATGGTATTTCATCCAGCAAACCCTAAGGATGAAAGGTTTTTCCTCCTAGTGGCGCGCGTTAATTAATAGATTTGTTTCCGAAGGAAGTGTGGCCATTAAGGTCAACGATGACACTAGCAGATACTTCCAAACGAAAAAAGGCCTCCGACAGGGTGACCCATTATCGCCTTTACTATTTAATATAGTGGCGGATATGCTGGCTATCCTGATCGAACGCGCTAAATCTGAGGGTCAAATTGAAGGAGTGATTCCACATCTTGTCGATGGCGGATTATCGATTCTTCAATATGCCGGCGATACAATTCTTTTTATGGAGCATGATATCGAAAAAGCTCGTAACCTAAAGTTGATTTTATCAGCTTTTGAGCAACTCTCGGGTCTTAAGATAAATTTCCATAAAAGTGAGTTGTTTTGTTTTGGTGAGGCCCAAGAGAACGCTGCCTTGTATGCTGAACTTTTTGGCTGCGAACAAGGACAATTTCCTATCAACTATTTGGGCATCCTGATTCACTATCGGAGACTTACAAATGCTGAATGGAAAGGGTGGAGGAAAGGCTTCAATTACGTCTTAATAACTGGAAAGGCAAACTCCTATCCCTGTGTGGAAGATTGGTTCTCATAAACTCGGTACTAACTAACATGGTACTGTATATGATATCATTCTTCCAATTGGCTAAAGGGGTCTTAAAACGATTGGATTATTTCCGATCTAGATTCTTTTGGCAAGGGGATTGTGAGAAGAAAAAATATCGACTGACTAAATAGAGTGTAGTTTGCTGCCCTAAAGACCAAGGAGGGCTCGAAGTTCATGACCTTGAGGTCAAGAATAAAGCGCTACTAGGTAAATGGATATTTAAACTCCTTTCTGAAGATGAAGTTTGGCAAACCCTCCTTAAGAGAAAATATGTTGGAGATCAAGCTGTTTCCCAGGTTCTTTGGAAACCTGGTGATTCACACTTCTGGGCAGGCCTCATGGCTACAAAGAAGTTCTTTTTTCCACATGGATCTTTCTCAATAAGGGATGGATCAGAAGTTTGTTTCTAGGAGGATATTTGGCTTGGCCAAGCTACCCTCAAAGAACAATGCCCGGCTCTATATTCTATTGTTCGAAACAAAAGTGACACAATCGCGAAGGTGTTGGATACTTTCCCACCGAATGTTTCGTTCAGAAGGAGTTTACTCGGAACAAGACAAGCATCTTGGAATGCTCTGCTCATCCGTTTAGCGTCAATCCAAATGTCGGAAGGTCCAGATAAATTTCAATGGAATCTTACAAAGAATGATAAATTCTCGGTCGATTCTATGTATAGAGCATTAATTCTTCCCGAAATATCTTGAAAACCAGCATTCTTCCGCATCCTTCCAATTTTTATGCATAGCAAGCTGCCATAAAATGAAGGTAAGAGAGATGAAAGATATTCCAAATATCGCCTGCACCAGCTCATATGGGAACCACAACAAAAGCAATCTCGAACATTACAGATACTAGCTTCAGTTTTGATCATAAAACGTGAAAGCATTATTTTAACTTCCTTTTCTTTTCTATTTCCGCATCTTAAATATATTTTCCAGCATAGATCTCTAGTACATGTTTCCTTGTAATGAAGAAGCCGGCTGGCATCTTCTTCTTACCTCTTATTCTTATCTCTTTCTCCACTCCCTCTCTAACAATGACATGCAATCTAAAATACATCCTAGGGCCTTGCATGCAGTGCTAGTATTTTCCAAAAACAGGCAATGTGCAGTCAGATGTTCCCTTGTTCATCTGATAAGCAACCAAGCTTTTACTTAGTCAACTAGAAGGGCAGCAAATATTGACTGGACAAAATTCGCGTAGTGAGGCTGCTAGCATACCGTAACCTGATAAGAAAATAACATAGATGAATTTTCGTACTCAAAAACTACAACGGACATCCAATAATACCTGCTGGGTTATTGACGACATCAAATACTACAGTGGATAAACAAACTACCTATGGATAAAAAGAACTATAGCATGAGAAAATAATGCTTGTGTATGCTAATAATAATACTGCTACTAGTAAACCTGGTAAGCAAATACCATAGATTTTATCATTGTTTTCAGTTGCGTTGCAAAAGTAAAGAGAGGCGGTAAAGCAGACCTGACCTTATGTCAATGCGGCGATCCTTGTTGTCGTGGCAGGCTTTCAAGCATCAGCCTTGTCGTGGCGGCGCAACTGCAGTAGTACAACCTAGCCCGTGCTGGCAGCAGCAGCAGCAGCAAGTTCACGTTGCACTGAGAGGTGATCCGAGAAACAGCCAGTGTGGTGCATCATTGGCCTGCAAACATACACAAGCAGAAATATCATCATCATAATCTGTAGTTGAGGCTATTAAAGTGTGATGCGAGCTAACTAAGAGAAACATGCAAGAAACAGAGTCTTACTAGCAGAGAGACAAATTAAGTCTATGAGGATTATTATTATTCTCTGACCAGTCCCGCGGAACATCAACAGACCTGAGTTGGTGTGGATGTTCTGGATCCTCCTTGTTTTGGGCAGGGTGTATATCAGCAGCAGCAGGTCGGAGAGCAGGGCGACGGCGGATCTGGGTCTGGGCAGCTCCTCGTCCCTGTGCTGGAAGACGGCAGCTTTTCTGCTCCGCGTGGACGACATCAGCAGCCGGAGCTCGGAGAGGCCGGCGACGCAGAGAGGTCTCCGTGGCCAAGGTCGGGCTATGGAATTCCTGCGGCCGGCTGGACGAATCCCCGCAGGAAAATCAGCGGAAATCCGATGAGATGGAGGCGTAGGAGAGTAGATCCGGGGCTGGGACTTACGGATCTGAGGAGGCACTGCTGCGCCGTGGGTCGCCGTCGTGGATGGTGGTTGCAGCTCCCTCCGGCGCTATCGCCTCCGTCCCTCGCTCCGACGCCGCAGGTCGAGTCAGCCGTCGGCTCCAGCACCGGCCGGCGCACGCGGGCGGCTCCGCTTGTGGCTCAGGGTGTGGCGTACGAGAGGTGAGATGAGGCGGCGGCGCTCGCGGGGGAGAGAGAGAGAGAGGATGGGACCGCCGCCGTCGTGAGGAGGGCGCCACCGCTAGAGAAGGGCGCACCGCCGCCGGGAAGAGCGCGCCGGCGCCGGCGCCGGGCGCAAGAGCAGTAGGGGGAGGATGCTCGGAGAAGGACTCGACGGAGCACCGCCACCGGCCAGAGAGAGAAACTAGGTCGCGCGGGCATAAATGGGGAATTAGGTCGCGTGGGGCTGTGGGCGTGAGGGTATACTAGGGTAGCGGACTAAGAGATTTTTTCGCGGGCTGGGCCAAATATTCGCGCTAATTTTACGTCTCCGCGTGCGAACATCCCGCTCAGCCCATTTAGCCACCAGCAGTTGGTCGGCCTTGTTTACCGACCGACCATCAGATGTGCATACGGGAATTCCCGACTGACTGCGCGACAGCAAAGTCATGAGAATCGCCGACCGATAGTTCGATGGTGTACATGAGTTTTTCCGACCAACAGTCTGTCATGTGTTTTTCCGACCCACAGTCCGTCGGCGAAAGTCACTATTGCCGACCCATAGCGGTAGGGAATGTGGTGTCGTGGTGTAGTGTGAGTCGATATTGTTTTAGTTATGAGTTACAACTTTATGATTTGGAATGTTCGAGGTCTCAATGATCTCGCTCGTAGAGGTGTGGTTTTCTCTATCGTTCGGAAGCACAATGTTGTTGTAGTCTGTCTCCAGGAAACAAAATTGCAATTTGTCGATTTGGAGGTTGTCAGACAATGCTGTGGCGCGCAGTTCACTGAATTCTGCTTCTCGCCGGCGGATGGTACCAGAGGAGGGATCCTCCTAGCTTGGAGGCCGAGGCGTTCACCATGTCATCTCATTCCTCGACCCCTGGTCGATTGCAGCACAAGGCACCCTCCTGAAAACAAACACCCCACTAAATTTATTACCGTGTATGGCCCGCAAGCTGAAGCAGACAAGATGCAATTCTTGCAAGACCTCAAGGCCAAAATTCAGAATCAGCTCCCTCAGCGGACTGCCACAATCATTGTTGGAGACTTCAATTTGATTTTGCAAGCCAGTGATAAGAGCAACAGGAATATCAACAGGAGAATGATGGCGGCATTTCGGGCCTTTGTGAATGAAGTGCAGCTGCAAGACATGTACCTCCATGGTCGAAGGTATACCTGAGCAATGAGCAGCAGAATGCGACCATGGTTAAGCTGGATCGGGTCCTATACAACACTGATTGGGACTCGGCCTTCCCAGATTGTTTGCTACAGGCGCTTTCGTCAGAAATGTCTGACCACTGCCCTATTCTCCTTACCACTGATGTCGGCTTCAAGCCAAATCGTAGGTTCAAGTTTGAGAATAGTTGGGCTAGCCGGGAGGACTTCGATGAGGCTGTCACGGAGGCTTGGGCTAGCTGCACCCAAATTGCAGACCCTTTTGTCAACCTGCAGGCCAAGCTCTCACACACGGCGAAGCTTCTGAAATCATGGAGTTCCAGATTCACCAACGACATGGCTCTCCGTGCCGCTATATCCAGCGAATTGATTTGCATGCTTGACAAGGCGATGGACCATAGAAGCCTAACAGCCGAGGAAACGCAGTTCAGAGCGATGCTCAAGGTCAACTGCCTCGGCATTGCGGCGATCCAGCGCTCGATGTGGCGGCAAAGATCAAGGGTACAGTGGCTGCGAGAGGGCGACGCCAGTACCAGATTCTTCCACTCAAAAGCCTCTGCTCGTCGCAGAAAGAGCTACATCACACGCATAGAAACTGACAATGGAGTGATGACGGAACAGGAAGACAAAGAGGAGGCGATCTGGGACTTTTTCAATGGGCTCCTTGGGAAGGTGCACACCAGGACTCACAATCTGAACTTACAGGCGCTAGGCGTTCAGGCTGCTGACTTGAGTGATCTAGAGGTGCCTTTCATGGAGGCTGAAGTAAGGGCTGCGATCATGGACCTCCCATCAGACAAAGCTCCGGCCCCGATGGGTACACAGCATTGTTCTTCAAGAAATGCTGGGCAATTGTCAAGCCTGACCTCATGCAAGCAATCAGAGCGCTTGAGAACACAACCTCTAGACACCTTGACCTTCTAAACACTTCCACCATGATCTTACTGCCCAAGACGCCGGAGGCTGCACACCCTAGTCAATTCAGACCCATCAGTCTAATTCATTTCTTTGCCAAGCTGTTCACCAAGATTCTTGCAACACGGCTGCGTCCTAGGATGAATGAGCTTGTCAACCCATGTCAGAGCGCATTCATCAAGAGAGCGATTCATGACAACTTTGTTTTTTTTTCGGGCGCAAGCAAAGCTCCTCAAACAGACGAAAACCCCAGCTCTGCTCCTTAAGCTTGATCTCCAAAAGGGCTTTGACTCCATCTCGTGGGAGTTCCTGTTGGAAGTCATGCAAGCGAAAGGTTTTGGCCAAAAGTGGCGGGATTGGGTGGCTTGCCTGTTGCTGATAGCCACCACGCAAATTCTGGTAAATGGGGAGCTCACTGATCCTATATTTCACAGAAGAGGCCTGAGACAGGGTGATCCCCTCTCACCCCTCCTCTTCACCATTGCCACGGACGTGCTAGCTGCTCTGTTCACTCTTGCTGACACGATGGGAGCCCTAAAGCCGACAAGGACGCTCAACCCACAGAGAAGGCTGTCGATGTATGCGGATGATGTTGTCATTTTTGTCAACCCTGATATAGATGAGCTGAGATCTATCAAGCTGCTTCTCCTGAGTTTTGGACAAGCTTCTGGCCTATTCACCAATTTCAGCAAAAGCTCCATGATCCCCATCCAATGCCAGCACATTGACTTAACTGCTATGGCTGCTGTGCTGCAGTGCCCAATTCAGAGTTTCCCCTGTATTTATCTTGGAATGCCTCTGTCGGACAGCAGGCTTCGCAAGGGAGATTTGCAACCGGCAATTGACAAGCTTGCGAGCAAGGTGAAGGGTTGGAACAAGGGGGCCTTCTCCCTGGACGCAAGACTCCTGCTTGTGAAACATGTCCTCTCGGCGATGTCTATATTTCAGCTTATGGTTATCGACCCGCCAGTCTGGTTAGTCAAGGCCATTGATAAACTCCGTAGAGGTTTCTTGTGGTGTGAGGATGAGATTGCTAAAGGAGGACACTGCCTTGTTGTAGTGACCCAGCACACCACTGCATGTTGTAGTGTACAAGTCGTTGACATAATACTCACGGAATGACCATTCCGTAAATATTACATCCTTCAGAGTAGTACAACAGAAACATAGTCGGTCCAAAGTAACACTATAGGATTACAACACTATTCATTACAAAATCTCGAGAACCTCCTTTACAAACAGAAGTAGGTCTCGTGCAAATGAAACTTCCGAAAGACTCAAGTCGAAGCACTAAGCTGGTTACCAGCTCTACTTCTAACTCCTAATCCACTACTGCTTCTTGTCACAGCCCTAATCTATCCATCTGGAATATCTTTGTCTGGAGTTGTGCTTCTCCTTCCAAGAATAGTCGTCTTGTCCGTAGGCATTGTCGTTGACGTGTCCACCATTGAGGGTTGTCGCCACCCATCCGTTGGCAGACTCCACCAGGTTGATTTGACTCCTCGTCGAAGACCTCACCAACATCACGATGGATTCCTGTCCTTCCTCGGCTAACTCCAATAATCTAAGCAGGGGGTCAACGGAGGAAAGGGTGAGCAACACGAGCGTTACTCAGCAAGTTCATATAATAGGAATAATGTGTTTTATGCACTAGCTACTATCCATACCAAAAGGTCATGGATGAACATGCATATCTTTGCAAAACATTTTTAGGAAAAGATTTATTTTATCTTCAGAAAACTATGCCCGTCATCCATTCACAGGTGCTAGGGCCTTGAGGAGCCTCCTTTCCTGCAGCGTTCGTCGTTCCTTCCTGGAACGGGGAGTAACATGTCACATTTTTACACTCTGCAGAGGTGCGTTACTTTACCCATGAGAGATCAACGCCTTGTTGCACAACCGGGCGATCTTTCCCGTCCACACTCTCTTTGGTATGGGGCCCAGTCGATGATCCAAGCCATTCGCCGTGCTTCTCCAACAACCCCGCATGCCCACCCAATTCATGCATAGCAGAATCACCCCTGGCTCTACCCCTCACGGTAGATACCTAGGCATCCCCTTGCAGACCATCATAGGCACCAGAGTCCGTGGGCATTAAGGGGTCCCACCCATGTGCATGTAGTCCCGCAAGACCTACAGCGTACGGCTCTGGCTGCCCGTTGACATGCGAAAGGGAGAAGATCACAGATGACTTTCCCGTCCCATTCCAAGTCTCATGGTTAACGCTTTATTTACGGCGCAAGAACACTGACGGCATTGGTTCTTAAGTCCTAGGTAATACTTTCCCGTGCAAATGGAACCTCCACCAACCACATCATACCATGGTTCCATCTGCCAGCCAACAATATTTATATGTAGCAATTCACATCATTCGAAAATAGGTTTTACTTTTTCATGCAATGATAAACCATAGTATTTTGCATTTACTTTGATAAACGTAATCAAGTAGGACATGAGCAAGAGTGAACTTACCTTTTTGACTGCAAGATTATGCAGCCAAGGTCTTCGATATAACACAAACTCCAAAATCTGGAAAGAATATCATTGGTCCGGTAAGGACTAATGTTTGAAGAAGCAATATGCTATTTTGCATAAGTATGAGATGCATCGCTCTAAACCCCGTAACTGTCTCTCGATGATTGAGGGTCGTGTGAGTTTGGTGATTACCTTTAGATTTGTTTTATCTTCAAGTTTACTTCACTAGAAAGATGAGTTTTAAACTTTAACTTTCAAGTACTATATTAAACATAATAATATAGTAAAATAACACCAATATACTAAATGGTTGTTTTAGGGTTTGTTAACATCTTCATGTTTCTAAAGAACATGTATTGACTTGCATTAATTGAAGAAATGGTGTAGTATTATTATTCATGATTACCAAAAGAATAACTTTTGTAGAACAACATTGTATACAATTGTTGGTATCATACTATAATGGTACTTATGTTATTTAATTAGGTACTACTAACTTCTACTTAGCTTGGTATCTCTAGGAAGAAGGATTTGTTTTATTTCTAGAGTAGAACAAGTTACACTTTTATTTACTTGATAAAGTACAATCAAGTATTAGGAGCAACCACTTATAAGTTTATCTTTTATTTAAGTAACACATTTAACAGAAAACAAGTAAGTAACACCATTTTATGATGCAATTCTTAGTTTTAGAATATGGAATTAAATTAATAAAATTATAGCACAAAATCAATCCAATTATTAAGGATGATAAGAATAGTTATCAAGTTTTATTAAATAGAGAATTACTTTTATGAATTAAGAACTACTTTAGCATATGCATTACATCTTATGAAATAATAGTATGGTAAAGTTATATATTTCAGATTCACTTTTGTATTGTAGAATCATTACCTAATAAATATTTTCTGTATGGAAAATATTATTTTAATTAACCACTTGAGGAATATTATTTATATTATTTGAGAGAATATCTTCAAGGATTTAATAACAAGACCTTCAATTTTAGTTAATGTATTTAAGAGATTTGTTTTTAATAAAATTATGAAGTAATTATTTCCTACATTTTCCTAAATTCTAATTGATTATTCATTCAAAATATTACTTATTCAATTTAGGCATTTCTTTTAATGACAAAATATTTAATCAAGTTTTAGAAAGATGTATTTGAGCTACATAAATACTCCAGAAATCATATTAGTACTTTTCCCATTAAATAGCACTCTAAAGTGATTTTAATTATTAATTTATATATAGTATGTTTGGATTTAAATTCCTTGAGGAATTATAAAAGAAAATAAAAAATTGATTAACTAATTGGGCTGAATGGTTTATTGGGTCAATGTATGTTGGGCCAAGTGGTGCACACACGTACACAGCACACAGGCTGGGTCGTACACACACACGTACAAATCGATCCCCTTCCTCGCTCTCTCTCTCTTCCGTGCACGTCGCCGCCGCCTCCACCCACTGCTCCGGCCGCTGCCGGCCGGCTCCGGCGCCGGCACTCTCCGGCGCTGCCCTGCCGCCTCCTACTCACCGATTCCCGGCTCCGGTAAGTCGCTCTGCTCCCGAGCGCGATGCCGCGGCTATCCCTAGCCGTGTCGCTCGCCTCCGGCTCGACCTCCTCGCATTGGTGTGGTGCTGCAACCACGGCTGGCCGTGGCCTCCCCACCATGGTGAGGTGTTAGGCTCGGCTGGCCCCTCCCCTCTGCTTCGCCTACAAATTCGCCGACAACATCCGGCTATATCTACGGTTTAGGTATGGTTCTACTGTGACCGGCCTTGGAGCCAATGAACTTGCTCTAGATTTCATTTTTGGTGATTCTAGAATTGGGCTGTGGTGATGATCTCATGTTCATCACAACTTTTGGTCAGTAAGGAAAATGGTCTGCTGCTGGTTAGATCTTGGTGGTGATCCATGTGTATTGAGATGCTCCAGGTGTACTTGTACTAATGGATTGCATCCTGGTTTAATTGAGCAAGCTAGATAAGTTAGTACTAGTTGGTCCTGGCTAGGTGTTCTGGTTAATGACATGGTTTGTTCCTGATGATAGTTTGATACAAGTTATCTCCTGTATTCCAATGGTTCAGCACAAACAAATAGGGTAGCTCATTACTGTGACTTGGAAATACTGAGTTTGCTACGGAGGAATATAACCAGTATAACTATGACTTGTATATGCTGCTAACATCAAACCATTTTGTAATTGAGGTGCAGGAGAGCATCTTAACTTGTATAGGCCTCCTAGAACACATAAGCAATCATCTAAATCTTATTTAGTGTGCAGTAGAATAAATGGCAGCACACACCATATTTTAATTTTGTTCTGTAAGTACAAGTGTGTGAGTATTATACTTGATCTGATTGTGACTTGCTGATATAACTTTATATACTTGACTTGCTTGTAGGTGAGTTCCTCATGGTCAAATATATATGATCACTATTTACTTACTATGATTTAATTTTGGACAAATCTTTAGTGTTATTGAGTTCTAGTGCTATAGAAATACTAAAGTGATTTGGATATGGATTTCTAGACAGATATAGTTGACACAACAACAACAACAACAACAACAAAGCCTTTTTTTCCCAAATAAGTTGGGGTAGGCTAGAGTTGAAACCCATAAGATCTCGAAACCAGGTCATGGTTCTGGCACATGGATAGCTAACTTCCACGCAGCCCTATCCATGGCTAGTTCTTTGGTGATATTCCAATCCTTCAGATCTCTCTTAACAGACTCCTCCCATGTCAAGTTTGGCCTACCACGACCCCTCTTAACATTCTCATCCCGCTTTATCCGTCCGGTATGCAATGGCGCTTCCGGAGGCCTACGTTCTATATGACCAAACCATCTTAGACGGTGTTGGACAACCTTCTCTTCAATTGGTGCTACCCCAACTCTCTCACGTATATCATCATTCCTAACCCGGTCCTTTCTTGTGTGGCCACATATCCATCTCAACATGCGCATCTCCGCTACACCTAACTGTTGGATATGTCGTCTCTTGGTCGGCCAACATTCTGCGCCATACAACATCGCAGGTCGAATCGCCGTCCTATAGAACTTGCCTTTTAGCTTTTGTGGCACTTTCCTATCACAGAGGACGCTAGAAGCTTGGCGCCACTTCATCCAACCAGTTTTGATTCGATGACTCACATCTTCATCGATATCACCATCCTTCTGGAGCATAGACCCCAAATATCGGAAGGTGTCTTTCTCAGGTACCACCTGTCCATCAAGCCTAACCTCTTCCTCCTCGTGCCTAGTAGTACTGAAACTGCACCTCATGTACTCAGTTTTGGTTCTACTAAGCCTAAAACCTTTCGATTCTAGAGTCCGCCTCCACAGCTAACTTTCTATTAACCCCCGCTCGACTATCGTCAATTAGCACCACATCATCCGCAAAGAGCATACACCATGGGATATCTCCTTGTATATCCCCTGTGACCTCATCCATCACCAAAGTAAAGAGATAAGGGCTCAAAGCTGACCCCTGGTGCAGTCCTATTTTAATTGGAAAGTCATCGGTGTCGCCATCACTTGTTCGAACACTTGTCACAACATTATCATACATATCCTTAATGAGGGTAATGTACTTTGTTGGGACTTTGTGTTTCTCCAAGGCCCACCACATGACATTCCGTGGTATCTTATCATACGCCTTCTCCAAGTCAATGAACACCATATGAAGATCCTTCTTCTTCTCCCTGTATCTCTCCATAAGTTGTCGTACCAAGAAGATGGCTTCCATGGTAGACCTCCCAGGCATGAAACCAAATTGATTTTTGGTCACGCTTGTCAATCTTCTTAAACGGTGCTCAATGACTCTCTCCCATAGCTTCATTGTATGGCTCATCAACTTGATTCCACGGTAATTAGTGCAACTTTGAACATCCCCCTTGTTTTTGAAGATTGGCACTAATGTACTCCGCCTCCATTCTTCAGGCATCTTGTTTGACCGAAAAATGAGGTTGAAAAGTTTAGTTAGCCATACTATCGCTATGTCTCCAAGGCCTCTCCACACCTCGATGGGGATACCATCAGGGCCCATTGCCTTGCCTCCTTTCATCTTCTTCAAAGTCTCCCTAACCTCAGCCTCCTGGATACGCCGCACAAAGCGTCGGCTGGTATCATCGGAGGAATCGTCTAGCTCAATGGTAGAGCTCTCATTCTCTCCATTGAACAGGTCGTCGAAGTACTCTCGCCATCTACGCTTGATCTCTTCGTCCTTCACGAGGAGTTGATCCGCTCCGTCCTTTATGCATTTGACTTGGTTGACATCCCTGGTCTTCCTTTCTCTCGTCTTCGCCATCTTATAGATGTCTCTTTCGCCTTCCTTCGTGTTTAGACGCTGGTAGAGGTCCTCATACGCCCGCCCCCTTGCCTCGCTCACCGCTCGCTTTGCGGCCTTCTTTGCCCCTTTGTATATCTCCATGTTGGTTGCGCTCCTGTCCAGGTATAGGCGTCTGAAACAGTCCTTCTTCTCCTTAATAGCCTTCTGGACCTCAACGTTCCACCACCAGGTATCCTTAGCATCCCTTCTACTTCCCCTGGTCACACCAAACTCCTCTGATGCAATCTTCCGAATGCAAGTCGCCATCCTCATCCACATACTGTTTGCATCGCCTCCTTCCTCCCAAGGGCCCTCCTTAAAAACCCTCTCCTTAAAAGCTTGAGCTGCCTCTCCCTTTAACTTCCACCACTTTGTTCTAGCAACTTTTGGGCGCTTATCCCGCTGGACACGAATCCAAAAACGGAAGTCAGCCACCACCAGCTTATGTTGATGGACAACACTCTCTCCAGGTATCGCCTTACAATCAAGGCAAGCGCGTCTATCTTCTCTTCGAGAGAGGACAAAATCAATCTGGCTAGAGTGTTGGCCACTACTGAAAGTCACTAGGTGGGATTCTCTCTTTCTAAAGAGGGTGTTAGCTACGACCATGTCGTAGGCTAGGGCGAAGCTTAAGACATCCTCCCCTTCTTGGTTCCTGATGCCATAGCCAAAGCCCCCATGCACCCCTTCAAAACCTGTGTTAGATGTACCCACATGGCCATTGAGGTCTCCTCCTATGAAGAGCTTCTCACCAGTAGGTACTCTCCTAACCAAGTCCTCGAGACCTTCCCAGAACTCTCTCTTGGTGCTCTCGTTGTGGCCCACTTGCGGGGCATACGCGCTGATAACATTGAGAACTAAGTCCCCAACAACCAGCTTGACTAGGATAATCCGGTCTCCTTGTCTCTTGACGTCCACTACTCCATCCTTGAGGCTCTTGTTGATCAAGATGCCTACCCCATTTTTGTTTGAGGTTGTCCCCATGTACCACAGCTTAAAGCCGTTATCCTCCACCTCCTTCGCCTTCTGTCCCTTCCATTTGGTCTCTTGGACGCATAGGACATCAACACGCCTCCTTATCGCCGTATCAACTAACTCCCGTAACTTGCCCGTCAGGGACCCTACGTTCCAGCTACCTAAGCGGATCCTCCTAGGCTCGGCTAACTTCCTTACCCTCCGCACTCGTCGAGTCAAATGCGAAGACCCTTGCTCATTTTTCACTACACCCGGGCGTCGATGCAGCGCGCCACTAAGGATGCGACGACCCGATCCTTGCTCACTTATCACCGTATCCAGATCAAGATACGGCGCGCCACCAAGGGGGTGGCGGCCCGGCCCTTGCCCATTTGACACCACACCCGGGTTCCGATATGGCGCGTCGCTAAGAGGGTTACGCCCCAACGAGGTTCTTTTGGGTTTCATCTCCATAAGAGTGGCTGGGTTTTTTCCGTTGGCTTGCCAAGCCTATCACAACCCTCCTCCTTTATCCGGGCTTGGGACCGGCTATGTTGAGACAACATAGGCGGAGTTAGACAGATATAGTTGAGAGAAGATGAATTTGTTTGCTTTGTATTATTTCCCTAGCTTTTCCCAGATGCGTCTATGCAAAAACTAAGAACAAATATGAAACTAGATCTAGCTGATGTTCCTAGGGAATTTCTACCTCACTGCCTTGAGTGGCTTGTTGATTTGTTCTTCTTGTAATCTGGATATCTTCTGTAGCTTGTTCTTCTATGTCCTGGATACCTTCTTGTGGATAACCTGCTTCTCCTAATGGTCAGCTTGTCCCCTCCTTCTGGTAATCCTTCTCCTCTTAGATTCTTGATGATTCCTAAAAACTGGCTGCAGGTTTGTGGCTGACCTAATGAATAAATATGTACTTGTCGATAGATCTTGCATGTAGCTGGTAGATAGCTGATGGTGTGATTTTGCTGATGAGAGAACAATGTGGTGCGGCTGGCTGGTGCTTTGCTTTTGTACTGATGGGCTACTGTGTTGTGGAGGTGACACGCATTGTTGCATGTGGTGAGTGTGCTGCTTGCATGTGGGGTTCCATTCGAGTGCAAGTAGTCAAGTGACTCTTTCTTTCCTCATGAGAAAGCAACGTCTGGTTGCTCTTATCCTATGTTTGATCTTTATTTCTAGGCTGCCAAGTATAAACTCATGTTGGGCTACTATACGTACATGGACTTAAATTTGTGGCTTTCTATTTAATTTATGGCTGAAACTAAAGATGAGTTTTATTATTTGTTTTGCAGGAATGAAGAATAAGAATAGAGAATGAAGAAATCTAGGATGAAGAAATAATATAGGATTTAGTTTTTAAGGCTTTTCCATTTTCATTTGTTGTACTTTCTTTTCTATTTGGATAATTGTAAAGACATTGCATCTTGTTAAATAAAGTTAAATTTTCTTTATTCTTTATTTTGTAATTTCTATTTTATTCTTCAAGACTTGTAAATTATTAAGCTCTTATTTATGTAATTAAAGAGTATCATTGTTTAATTATAATTGTATTTCCTTTTTGGAATTCCTTTATTATTTATAATTCAATTTCATTTGGTTTGGAATTCAAGTATATCATTTGAATATTCAAATTTGAATTACTTTCCCCAACAACAAAGAATTCAACAAAGGTCATGTCAAAAATTATAATTTCTATCTAAGATGATCTAAACCTTATAACATGAAGATGATCAATCTGGTAATATATTACTTCTAATATTCCTGATGCTGAGATGTATTGAAGTATTTGACCTTCTGTTTATTTGTATATGACACTCAAGTGTGTAAGCATACAAAAGTGGTTTGTTAACAAGGTTATAAGGCTTGTTATCAAACTACCTCTATATAACACCAACATTGGAATATCACATTCTTTCCAGAGAGATTCATAAGACAAGGTTTTGATGTAAGAGTTCCATATCTTCATGGACATAGTACATCCATGCCATTCCTAAGAAATCCTTCTTCAAAATCCTCTTGTGGCTTTAGCTTGTTCTCTGGTTGACTCCTTTTGGTGAATGACTTCAAGAAGATTAGGAGATAAGTAAAATAAGATTCTCTAAATAAGATGAGAAGATCATTGTTAAGATTTAGGTGATTCAGATCTGCCTTCAAGACTGACATGGCTACCAGGTACTAGAGATATGTCTAGCACAACGGATTTAATTAGTTACAAGATGATAACTAGGAATAACTAGATTTATCATCAACTCCTAAGGTAATATTTTGGGGTAACAAGTTATGTTCCTTCTAGGTTTCGCAATTTTATCGAATACCTCTCCTACCCAAAAATAGGGTTTAATCCAAGATCATCTCAAAGTTTATAACACTCAAGTTGATGATCTAACTTTAATTCCACCAACTCTAGTGAAACTTCAATCCTTAGTGTTTTAAAACAATTGCGCGAAAATTCTTCGGATTTTCTTATGCATGAATGCAATGCACACTTCTGTGTCCACTCTTATCTTGGACTCTAATCTTGGGATATTACACTTGTCAAGTGGGCTTCGATCTGTAGACCTTTGCAATATGGGGGGCTCGGGATCACGGACATTCAGGCCAAGAGCACTGCTATGCGCGTCCGGTGGATTTGGCAAAGCTGGAAAGACACTAGCAAACCTTGGAGTCACCTGCCACTTATGACTGACGCTAAAGCTCGTGCCCTCTTCAATGCTGCCGTGAGATTTGAGCTAGGGGATGGCGAGCTGATCAGGTTCTGGCATGATCCGTGGCTACATGGACAGAGCTTCGCCGACGCTGCACCACACCTGTTCAAGCAATGCACGAAGAGAAACCTCACCGTCAGCCAGGCCATGCAAAATAGGAGATGGACAAGGCATTTCAAGACTAACTTGACGGTGGAGGCTATCACTGAGTACCTTCTCATCTGGGGGCTGGTCGAGCAAGTGGTACTGACGCCGGGCGTGCCTGATACAGTGACTTGGACGCTGACGCCCGACGGTATCTACTCTTGCGCCTCAGCTTACGATATCCAATTTGAAGGAGGGACTCGCTTTTCCTTCTGCAACACCATTTGGGAAAGCGACGTGCCGCTGAAGTGCCGCATCTTTTCATGGCTGGCGATCTTGGGGAAGTGCCACACCGCGGATTGCTTAAGTAAGAAAGGTTGGCCTCACAATGCCGCGTGCATCCTCTGCCTCAGCGAGCAGGAGACGGCGCTGCACCTGCTTGCAACTTGCTGATGCATGTAAAATGCATACATGAACTTTGCACTTTAATTGCTTATATTCCAATCATATTTGCATCATATAAGGGTTATATCAATGTTTTATAATGATTTTTGGGAATATTCATTTATTTCCTATTTTTATGGAATTAACCCTGCACAGGCAGAAAACCCCGTTTTCTTATTTTAATGTTTCAGGGACCCAAACGTCAACGAAATCACCTGGAAATTTACGGGCGTCAATATTTGGAAGGAAGAAGACCTGTGGGCGAAGGAAGCGAGCAAACGGAGGCCCGAGGCCAAACGGGGGGCCCACGCGGCCAGGTACTGTAGCCGCGTGGGACCCACCCTTTGGGCCTCGTGGCTCCGTTGCCTCGATCTTCTCCACCGACATCGTCTTGACCTAAAAACGCCTATAAAAAAGGTCCCCCGACGTTCTCTGGAAGGAGCGCCGCACAAACACAGAAACACCGAAACGGAGATCAGGAGCTGCAGATTGGAGGGGGAAAACTCCGGCGGGGCGCTGCCGGCGTGGTCTCCATCTTCTCCATCGACTTCTCCACCGTCTCCATGATGAAGAGGGAGTAGTCCACCTCTGGACTATGGGTTTGTGGAAGTAACTTATGTATCTCTCCTCTCTTGAGCTTCACTAATTAGCACCGTATGAGCTGCTGAACATGATTACGGTCACCGTTGTAATACCTTTGTGGTGGATCTTTATGAGTTAATATATGTTTGAGATTGCAATGTTTGTTTCAGTTATGAGTATAGATGCATATTATGTACCCCGTTCTTGTCTACTTGTTTTGATCAAGCATGTTTATGAGAGCGTGTGTGGGGGAACGTGTGCATTAGTTGGAGTAACGGGGGGTGGCTAGTGCAGTGAACGTGAGAGAAAGTTCTGCGATCCACTTTGGTATCTTTACCTTACTTTGTTGCCTCACTAGGGATAAACTAAAATACCATGCTACCGGGGATGTGGGCGTGACCATTGCCACTACTCCATGACTAGATCTAGCATGTTCTTATTTTCACTTCATGTCATGATACTTAATGCTATACTCTGAGTTATCTTAATTACTGAGGTGTTATGATTTAGTTCGCATCTTGGTGGAGTATAAGAGAGGTTAATAACCAAAAGATCTCTATGTTAGGACGTGATGCCCATATATCTAAGTAACTTGTTATCAAACCCTGTGTTGCAATCTCATATGTTAACTGTGTGTGTTCCATTGTCTACCACTTTATAAAGAGAGAGTGCATTTGTGAAACCATGAACCCCAGTCCATTTTTAATCATAAGAAACACCTTTCCAACACCATATACCACTTTTCTATTTTCAGCCATCATTAAATCCGAAAATACAAAAATACTTTTCATCTTGCATACATCATTCAAAAACCCAAAAATATCATTTATCATTGCATCCACCATCATTGCATATTTATTTCTTGTTTGCATTGCATAACTATCCTGATATCATTCTTACACCTTGTGCTTGACAACCACAGGTGAGGTTGAGGACCAAAACATCTAACCTTGTTTTGTAGGTAACCAAAAGAAGGATAAGAAGATAAATCTACCACTTCAGATTCCCCGAGAGTTCGATATTAAACCCTCGAGTCACCCCTCGTGGGGAAAACTGTCTTCCACTTACTATACACTCTGCACTTGGAGTCTCAACCTAATCCCGTTTATTTTGCAGGTATCAAGCCTTGCTCTTCGGGACATCAAGACGTTTTCTGGCGCCGTTGCCGGGGAATCGTAGCTGAGAGATTTATCCAAGGGTGTGCATCATCGCATTCATCTCACAACAAAGTCAACGTCACCAACTTGTGCTAACACCTAAGCTTGGGGAGGTTGCACCTACGTGAGCACCATCTTATCCATCTTTACTTACAAAGCAATTTATTTGTTTTGTTAGTGTCATTGCATATCATATCATATTTATTTCAGTTTTGCATAAAAAATTAAAAATACCAAAAAAAACTTGCTAAAATGGGAGAAAGAACTAAGTTGTGTGACTACACAAACACTCCTAATGATCAATTTATCACGAGAGCTATTGCCACACCTAAGATAAATGCTGAGAGTTATGAAGTAAGTCCTAGTTTGTTGAACTTGATAACTAGGGAACAATTTGGTGGTAGTGCTATGGAGGATGCCTCTATGCATCTTCATGACTTTGTTGAAATATGTGACATGCAAAAGTTTAAAAATGTGGAAAGTGATATCCTAAAACTGAAGTTATTTCCTTTTTCACTTAGAGGAAAAGCTAAAGAGTGGTTGCATTCCTTGCCATCTGGTAGTATTAATTCTTGGGATGATCTAAAAGAAGCTTTCATTAAGAAATATTATCCCCCTGTTAAAATTTTGCAAAATAGAAACAACATCCTTTCTTTTAGGCAAAATGAAAATGAACATGTTGCTATGGCTTGGGATAGGATAAAACTTATGCTTAGAACTTGTCCCTCACATGGAGTTAATGAATGGACCATATTACACTCTTTCTACAATGGTTTAAACTACATGTCTAGAAACATACTTGATTCTGCTGCTGGAGGTGCTTTTATGAGTAAGACTATAGTAGAAGCTAAAAATATATTGGAAAGCATTTTACAAAACTATAGTCAATGGCATACTGATAGGGCACCTAATCCTTCTAAGAAAGTGAACTCTATTGAAGAAACTAATGATTTGTCATCTAAAATGGATACTATTCTTGCTTTGCTTAATAAACCTAGTGTTGAAAATGTTCCTTTGCAAGAACTAGTTGGAAACAATTCTGAAAATATTGATGTCAACTTCATTAGGAACTATGGTAATAATGGGTATGGTAACAACAATTATAACTCTTATAATAAACCCCCATATGTGCCAAATAAATATGCTTCTAGTGGTAATGTTTCTAGTGACTTGGAAAACACCATTAGATCTTTTATATCTACCCAAAAAGAGCTTAATAAGGAATTTATCTCTAAGTTTGAAAAACAAGATGCTTTGTTTGAAAGGGTAGATCAGCTTACTAAGGAAGTCTCATCATTAAAGAGCATCATTACAGCCCAAAAACATGAGGAAACAATAAAATATTGCCAAGAGGTTATCAATAAGTCTTGGGAACACATTCATGAGCAAGAGAGAGTTGCTAAAGAATCTATTGGGGTAATGAAAGAGGTTGAAGTTGAGGAAGTTAAAATGCTTAATGAAGTCAAGGATCCTTTGCTTGACTTAGAAAATTGTAGCTTGCATGAATTAATATCTATCTTACAAAAATTTGCAAGTGATCCTTCCATCAACACTAACCAAGCAGGTTTTGGTTCTTATATTGCTAATCATGTCTTGAAAGAAAAGATTGCTAGGTACAACCAAGAGGCTATGATACCACCTAAGCTTGGGGATATGTGGATACCTAAGGTACTAGTAACTATTGGAAAAGAGACACACCATGCCATACTTGATCTAGGATCTAGTGTCTCTGTTTTATCTAAAGAACTATATGAAGTGCTTGAATTGAAAAATCTTGAAAAATGCTCTATTGAACTAGCACTTGCTGATGACTCTATTAAACATGCTTTGGGAAAAGTAAGTGATGTTATGGTAGAGTTACATATGACTTTTGTGCCTGTGGATTTTCTAATCATGGACATGGGGAATAAAACCTCTAGTCCTATTATTCTTGGAAGACCTTTTCTTCGTACCACAGGTGCTATCATTGATTCAAAGGAAGGGAATGTAAAGTTTCAGTTTCCACACAAGAAGTGCATGGAACACTTTCCAAGGAAGAGGGAACCACCAAAGTTCAAGCTCCCTCATGAGCTTCGTCCACAATAAAACAACAAGTAAGAAGCCTAGCTATATGGCTATAAAGAAAGCGCTTTGCGGGAGGCAACCCGGTTATTTTTATGTGTGATTTTCTTTGTGTCCTCTTGCTGTAACAAGAGATTTGTTTAGTTAGGTTCTGGAGTTTTCAATAAAGTGCCAAGTTTTACCCTTTTTGGTTTGAAAAAGTTGCTTATAGCGTTCGGAGATTTTATTCCTGCACGAGTCAGTGCACGGTATGATTTTTAATTCTTATTCTGTAACTCCGAATGAGCTCATATTTGAACTGTAGTTGCAACTTTTCATCCTCTGTATGCATGAATTTTTTCGGAATTTTTCGAGAAAGTTTGGTAGGGTAGAAAAATACGTTTTGCTGCTGCTGTTTTTCTGGACAGATTCTGTCCCATTTTGTTTGATGCATGCTTTGAGCTTTTAAGTTGAATCTTTTTGATCCAATTGAGTTTATGAGTAGGCATACAACATTATACACTTTCTGGACATGTCATATGAATTTTTGTTCAAGGATTATATGCAGCAAGGAACCTATTTGTTTATCACTATTAATGCACCCCACAGAAAAGAGATGGGAGAAACGGTGTTTTGAAGTTTTTTCACAGGGATTGGAGGAGATGCACCAAGAGCTATCCAAGGATGGTGAAGACCATAAGCTTGGGGATGTGAAGACAACCCCGCTGGACCTACACACTCTCGGTTTGCACACGTCCAACTTCTGTTTTTCGATCGAAACACTTTATCGCATAAACTTGGAGCGTCGTTTTTGTTTTTGTTTGAGTCTTGAGAGACCACCACACTATCAATTTATATATGAGAGAGCTACTGGAAATATGGGTTGAAATATGTTGGATGCTTTTATAAGATTGGGAAAAGGGATGTTTGACTTGATTTTTAATGATACATATAGTTGCATGATTCATGAGCTTGTTTATGAGTAATAGTTTGCAAATTCTTTTTGTAGAGCTATCACTTATTCATGTTTTGGTGCTGATTGTTATTTACTTGGTTTAACATGGATTAGTTAGTTCTATGGACACTCATGCATGCATCTAGATGGTCAACTTTCTCCCTTTTGCTAGCCCAAAAACTCCAACAAGCAAAAACTTGTTTCCAACACCTTCAACCAAAGTTATTCCAGTGAGTCCACCATATCTACCTATTGGCTTTATGCTATTCCGAGTATGTTTAACATGTTGTTTGTGTTATCTTACCTCTGAATGAAAATGTTTATGTTATTGATTGCAATGGAAAAAAATTGGTTATATAGCTCTCACGAACTTGATGCACAATGTTCTTTTATTTGCATAATAAAACTTGACCCATTGTGATTAAGATTATGATGTTTGTGGCTTGATGAATGTTTTGGGTTGGAAGTTAGCCCATATGTGCTGTCACATGGCAAGCTTTCAACACGCTCTTCATCTCATTTAGTTGATATCATGTGCTTTTGTCTATGGATGCTTATCATGTTGAAATAAATGTGGAAATAGAGTGAGTTTAAATGAGTTTGTGTAAATGGTTAGAGAGACGCCTGGGCCGCTAATCTAAGCCATGCATCATTCATGGTGGAAATTTACTTACATACTATGGTGAACCTTCTGTGATACACCTTGCAATAAAAAACTATTCCAAATGGTAAATAAAAAGGGTGTTGAGATTGTTCATTTTGTTTGTTTGTCTTGTCATTTTGATATGGGCTTGTTCCATATCTTGGGACAAGAGGTACCCCAGTTGACGCTCTTGATGATACTATTATGCTTACAATGATATTTAATTGAACTTGCTTTGTTTCCCAAGTTGAGTAACACATGGTGTAAGTACACCTATCATATTCAGATTTTCATCTACACTCTATGACCATTGTAGGATGTTCTACTTATCATTATGCATACATGTGTTCCATATTACTTGCTACCATGTTACACTTTGTGAACTAGCAATGAACATCCTTGTCTTGAATACTTGATATCACTTCATAAACTATTTGCATATTGCTACTCCTTTGAAGAATGAATCATTTGACTATATGTAGCAATAGTAATCATCTTTGATATTCATTGTTAAGTATTAAATTGCAAAGTCCATGTTAGTTTTATCATCTTCATACTCGAGGACGAGCATGGATTAAGCTTGCGGATGTTGATGCATGTAAAATGCATACATGAACTTTGCACTTTAATTGCTTATATTCCAATCATATTTGCATCATATAAGGGTTATATCAATGTTTTATAATGATTTTTGGGAATATTCATTTATTTCCTATTTTTATGGAATTAACCCTGCACAGGCAGAAAACCCCGTTTTCTTATTTTAATGTTTCAGGGACCCAAACGTCAACGAAATCACCTGGAAATTTACGGGCGTCAATACTTGGAAGGAAGAAGACCTGTGGGCGCTTGGGCGAAGGAAGCGAGCAAACGGAGCCTCGAGGGCCAAACGAGGGGGGCCCACGCGGCCTGGTACTGTAGCTGTGTGGGACCCACCCATTTGGGCCTCGTGGCTCCGTTGCCTTCGATTTTTTCTCCACCGACATCGTCTTGACCTAAAAACGCCTATAAAAAATGTCCCCCGACGTTCTCTGGAAGGAGCGCCGCATAAACACAGAAACACCGAAACGGAGATCAGGAGCTGCAGATTGGAGGGGGAAAACTCCGGCGGGGCGCTGCCGGCGTGGTCTCCATCTTCTCCATCGACTTCTCCACCGTCTCGATGATGAAGAGGGAGTAGTCCACCTCTGGACTATGGGTATGTGGAAGTAACTTATGTATCTCTCCTCTCTTGAGCTTCACTAATTAGCACCGTATGAGCTGCTGAACATGATTACGGTCACCGTTGTAATACCTTTGTGGTGGATCTTTATGAGTTAATATATGTTTGAGATTGCAATGTTTGTTTCAGTTATGAGTATAGATGCATAATGTACCCCGTTCTTGTCTACTTGTTTTTATCAAGCATGTTTATGAGAGCGTGTGTGGGGGAACGTGTGCATTAGTTGAGTAACGGGGGGGCTAGTGCAGTGAACGTGAGAGAAAGTTCTGCGATCCACTTTGGTATCTTTACCTTACTTTGTTGCCTCACTAGGGATAAACTAAAATACCATGCTACCGGGGATGTGGGCGTGACCATTGCCACTACTCCATGACTAGATCTAGCATGTTCTTATTTTCACTTCATGTCATGATACTTAATGCTATACTCTGAGTTATCTTAATTACTGAGGTGTTATGATTTAGTTCGCATCTTGGTGGAGTATAAGAGAGGTTAATAACCAAAAGATCTCTATGTTAGGACGTGATGCCCATATATCTAAGTAACTTGTTATCAAACCCTGTGTTGCAATCTCATATGTTAACTGTGTGTGTTCCATTGTCTACCACTTTATAAAGAGAGAGTGCATTTGTGAAACCATGAACCCCAGTCCATTTTTAATCATAAGAAACACCTTTCCAACACCATATACCACTTTTCTATTTTCAGCCATCATTAAATCCGAAAATACAAAAATACTTTTCATCTTGCATACATCATTCAAAAACCCAAAAATATCATTTATCATTGCATCCACCATCATTGCATATTTATTTCTTGTTTGCATTGCATAACTATCCTGATATCATTCTTACATCCTGTGCTTGACAACCACAGGTGAGGTTGAGGACCAAAACATCTAACCTTGTTTTGTAGGTAACCAAAAGAAGGATAAGAAGATAAATCTACCACTTCAGATTCCCCGAGAGTTCGATATTAAACCCTCGAGTCACCCCTCGTGGGGAAAAATGTCTTCACTTACTATACACTCTGCACTTCGAGTCTCAACATAATCCCGTTTACTTTTGCAGGTATCAAGGCCTTGCTCTTCGGGACCATCAAGACGTACTTTTGCAGGTATCAAGGCCTTGCTCTTCAGGACCATCACTTGCCCGGTTGCTATCAGGATTTGGTCGTAGATTATCTCCACACGGAGCTGCCTCAGGCTCTCAAGCCCAATTCGGCGATCCCCTCTCTTGAAAGCTGGGTTCTGTCTTCGCGAAGACTCATCCAAGGCGGGAAGCGACAGCTAAAGCAATGGACTACTCTTATTCACCTCACCTGGTGGATGATTTGGAAGGAAAGGAATGCCAGAATTTTTCAAAACAATGCATCCTCCCTCCAGCGCATTCATGACAAGATCATTGAGGAGGCTAGAACCTGGAGAGATGCGGGCAGAGCTAGTGCTGGCGACCTCATCTTGCGTCCAAGAGAACCAGACTAGTGCACTCTTGCTAGCTGGGTGGTCTTGGAGAAAAAGCTCCCGGCCTTTCTTTTTTGTTCTTTTCTTTCTCTTTTTTTACTTTGGTTATGTACATCTTACTCCTCTTCTAAAGCAATAGAAAAGCGGGCTTGGACTGCCTTTTCGTCCAAAAAAAGAATGCTCTCAGGTTCAACAGAAGATGTTAGTAAATATGGCACTGGAGAGAAATCGTGATACACTGGAGTATATTTTGCTGTGAATGGCTTCAATTGGGACACATGGAATAATGGGTGTACCTGGGCTGCAGCTGGTAACTGCAGTTTGTAGGCAACAGCGCCGATACGCTCCAGAATGGTGAAAGGACCAAAATACTTGTAGGACAGCTTTGGGCAAGGTCTGTTGACAACTGAATGCTGAGCATAACGCTGTAATTTCAACAACACTTGTTCCCCAACAACAAACTGTCTTTCGGTTCGATTCTTGTCTGCATGTCGCTTCATACGAGTCTGGGCCTGAGACAACTTGTCACGCAGAACTCCGTTTGTTGAGCATAATCCAGAATGTCCATGTCAGTTGTGTAGCTATCAGCTATTGCAAGATTGGGTAAACCACCAAAATTTGGTTCAGTACGATACAGTGCTTTGAATGGTGAACATCCAATGGCAGTATGATGGCTAGTGTTGTACCAAAACTCTCCCATTGCAAGCGAGCGTCGCCAAGTCTTGGGTTGATCCTGCACTGCACATCTAAGATATTGTTCGCGCATTGGTTAACTCTCTCACTTTGCCCATCTGTTTGTGGGTGGTAAGCAGTGCTATAATTCAGTTTGGTACCCACTGCTTTGATCAACTCCTTCCAAAAGGCACTTGTAAAAATTCTATCTCGGTATGAGATGATAGACAAAGGAACTCCATGTAATTTTACCATGCTGTCCATATATGCCTTGGCAACAGTAGCAGCTGTGTAAGGATGTCGTAAGGGGATGAAATGCGCATACTTAGTCAGACGATCAACCACCACTAGAATCACATTGGCATTATCTGACATGGGTAGTCCTTCTATGAAATCCTGGTGATTTCTTGCCAAGCATCTTTGGGTGGTGGTAAAGGTTGCAGTAATCCAGTTGGTTTCTGGTTTGAATGCTTTGCCATCTGACAGACAGCACACTGCCTGACATACAATTCCACAGCCAACTTGAGACCTGGCTAGAAATATAGCTTCTTCATCCTCTGATATGTTGCTTGAATGCCAGAGTGCCCTCCCACAGCAGAGTCGTGCAATGCTGCAATAAGCTTGGTCCGTAAGGCTAGATTGCCTCCAATAACGATACGGCCTTTAAACTTGATAAGCCCATGTTCGAAAGAATACCCTTTAGCATCAGGAGATTGAATTGCAAGTTGTTGTAGTAAAGAGAGCATGTCCTGATCTGTGGTGTAGGAATTTGTGACCTCTACCACCCAGGCAGGCTGACAACTAGATATCTCCATAAGATGACCAACTCGAGATAAAGCATCCGCAGCTCCATTTTCAATCCCTTTTCTGTATCTGAATTGAAACTGAAGCGAAACCAGCTTTGCCATTGCTTTCTTTTGTAACTCAGTTGTCAAATGTTGATCACTGAGATTGCACAAGCTTTTGTGGTCAGTTAAAATCACAAATGGTCCTCGCTGCAAGTAATGTCTCCATTTATCCACTGCCATCATCACAGCAAGAAATTCCTTTTCGTAAATCGACAGTTTGCGGTTCATTACTCCAAGTGCATTGCTCATATACGCAATGGGGTGCCCCTTTTGCATCAACACGGCTCCCACTCCAGTGTCACAGGCGTCTGTCTCCACGACAAAGGGTTCATTGAAGTTAGGCAATGCTAGCACTGGAGTCTTCATCATTGCTTCCTTTAAAGCTTGAAAGGCTGCAGTGGCTGCATCATTCCACTCGAAATGCTTCAGAGTGAGGAGGTGAGTCAAGGGTTTAGCCAATAATCCATAGAATTCCACAAACTTGCGGTAATATCCACATAATCCCAGAAATGCTCTTAATTCTGTTGCAGTTAGAGGAATAGGCCAATTTTTCATCACCAGAATCTTGTCAGGATCCGTAGAGACACCATATGAAAGATATGATATGTCCCAAATAATGAATACTTGTCTGTCCGAAAGCACACTTGGATATTTTGGCATATAGTGTACCTCCCTTAATTTGCTGAGCACCAATTCCAGATGTTTCAGATGTTCCTCCCAAGAATGACTGTACACCAAAATGTCATCTAAGAATACTATAACAAATTTTCTCAGAAATGGAGCAAATATAGCATTCATGACACATTGAAAGGTCGCTGGCGCGTTGGATAAACCAAATGGCATCACCCGAAACTGGAAGTGACCATGATGCGTCTTGAATGCAGTTTTGGCTTCATCTTCCGGTCTCATTCTTATCTGGTGATAACCAGCTTGGAGATCAAGTTTAGAGAAAAATTGTGTGCCAGCCAACTCGTCAAGTAGCTCGTCCACTATAGGCAAAGGGAACTTGTTCTTGATGGTCAACGAATTTAACTTACGGTAGTCCACACAGAACCGCCAGGAGCCATCCTTCTTTTGACTAGAAGCACAGGTGAGGCAAAAGGGCTCATACTTGGTGTTACCACTCCAGCTTTAATCATTTCAGCTACTTGACGTTCAATCTCGTCCTTTTGGAGAGGAGAATATCTATATGGACGAGAGTTCACTAGTTGTGCATCATTATCAAGGGTTATTGCATAGCTAATGCTCTTTGTGGTGGAAGTGTCTCTGGTTCAGCAAACACATCAGCAAAGGATGTTAAAATCGACTGCAGGTCCGGTGGCACTGCCTCAGTATTTACTTCTCCATTCTGATCCAGAATGGCCATTGCCCAGATATCATTAGTTTGCATCATCTCTTGTAACTGCATGACTGAAATTTCTGTCAATTCTGGTGTTCCCCTTTCATTCTGACTACCGCACCATTGTGGCAGAATTCCAGTGTCTTGTTTAACCAATCACAAAGCATAGGACTGCAACTTGTCAACCAATCGATCCCCAATATTGCATCGTAAGCGCCCACATCTAATATTCTCATTGTGTCAGAGAAGATGTGGCCATCATAATCCCACTGTAACTGTTCCACTTGTGCATCACATTGCATAGTTTGCCCATTTGCCACCTTAACAGAGACAGGTGGAGCGCTGGATATTTTGCACTCTGCTCTCGCAGCAAAGCTTCTGGTAACGAATGTGTGTGAACTACCAGAATCCACCAATAAAACCATTACTTGTTTGCCAACTCGTGCTCTGATTCGCACTGTATTAGCAGTCTCAGTTCCTGCTAATGCATCTATTGACAAATGACAACAAGCACTAGCCACTTCTGTTTCCTAGAGTAAATCAAGAGCATGAACAGCTTCATCTGATAACACTTCTCCGAATTCCCCAACTTCAATGGTCAATAATTGACCTGAACGTTGCACTGATGTTCTCTTGAGAATTTGTCGCCACACTTGAAGCAGAGATTATTGGCTCGCCTGTAATCACGTAACTGACGTTCCCGGTTGAAATCATCATTTCCTTGTTTGCGAGGCCACTCTCCTCTGACCAGAGTAGGGTCAGGAAGTGCTGGAGGATGTTTTGTTGGTGCTGACGGTCTGGTACGGGGTCGTAGCCGTTCTGCATCTTCCTCCTGAATTCGAGACAATGAAGCTGCTCTTGTGATGCTCGTTGGAGCTTGTAACCGAACTGCCGTTCTGATGTTGATGCATGTAAAATGCATACATGAACTTTGCATTATTTTACTTCTATTCCAATCATATTTGCATCATATAAGGGTTATATCAATGTTTTATAATGATTTTGGGAATATTTCATAGTTTTCCCATTTATTTGGAATTAACCCTGTTTTCCAGAAAACGTCTTTTTTAGTGTTTCAGACTTTCCGGGAGCTTCGGGACTCCAAAAAGGGCAAGGCCAAAGAGCACGGTTCAGAATTTTCGAGACGAACGCAATGGGATGAAATTGAAGACCAGAAGCCCAACAGGCTGGAAGATAGAGGGTCCCACGCGGCCTCCTGTACCTGGCCGCGTGGGCCCACGTCTTTTCCCCCTCGGAGCTCGTGGCGTCGATCTTTGCTCCACCGACATAGTCTTGCCCTAAAAATGACTATAAAAATAGTCCCCCGAGGAGTTTCGCGTGGAGGCGGCGGAGAAACACGAAACACACGAAACAGAAGACAGAAGGCTGCCGCCGGAGAAGATCGGAGGGGGGAAACGCTGCCGGAATCACCTCCGGTAGGCTCCTCCATCCCCCCTCCAGAGTCTCCATCTCCTCCAACAATTTCTCCACCAACACCATGATGAGGAGGGAGTAGTTATCCCTCGAGGCTGAGGGATCTATGGTAGCTATGTGGTTCATCTCTCTCTCCCATGATGTGATCTTTATGTGATCATGAGCTTTGTAATCTAGTTGGATCCATGGATGTTACTCTTTGTTATCTTATGAGTTATGCTACTTGAGTGGTTTTATTAATGTGAATTCTGGGGTTACCTTTGTCCCACGGTGTGAAGGTGAGAGTGTGCGCACCGTGTGTGACCTTTGGCTATAGTTTACATTTATTCTTACCATGAGTTGTTCTTTGTGTTGGATGTCTCTATGAAATTGTGATGTTTGTCTAGTACTATTTTGGGATGCTCTTATGACATTGGGGTTCCCTAGATGTGGAATGCAACTTTAAGGTGTGCTTTTGTAGCCCTACACAATGAATTGGTATTCTTTATCCAACAGGAGAATAGTTCAGAGTAGCATAGTGAAGAGGAAATATCTATGTATTCAATTATATTATTATTGTTGAGAGTGTCCACTAGTGAAAGTATGATCCCTAGGCCTTATTTCCAAGCATTGAAACACCGTTTGCTCTCATTTTGGCTCAAGTTTGCTTGCTGCCATTTTTATTTCAGATTGCAATTGCCATTTTTATTTCAGATTGCAATTACCACTTATAATCATCCATATTACTTGTATTTCACTATCTCTTCGCCGAACTAGTGCACCTATACATCTGACAAGTGTATTAGGTGTGTTGGGGACACAAGTGACTTCTTGTATCTTAATTGCAGGGTTGCTTGAGAGGGATATCTTTGACCTATACCTCCCTGAGTTCGAAAAACCTTGGGTGATTAACTTAAGGGAAACTTGTTGCTGTTCTACAAACCTCTGCACTTGGAGGCTCAACACTGTCTACAAGAATAGAAGCGTGCGTAGACATCAAGCTATTTTCTGGCGCCGTTGCCGGGGAGGTAAGTGTTGGAAGGTATCTCCTTTAGATCCTGCAGTTATATCTTTTTGTTTCTTGTTTTTATTTCACTAGTTAGGCTTAATGCAAAACAACAACAAAATTAGAGAGCTCTGTGAAATTTATCTTGAGTTAGGACATGATGTGTTTGAAGAGAAAATTAAAAAAGCTATGGAAAATTACTCGCATGATGGTAGCAATGTTATTACTATAAATTCTTTGTACACCATTATTGCTAATGCTATGGAAAAGTCTAAGCTTGGGGAAGCTGGTTTTGATGAATATGATAATTTTAGTCCCCCAAGTTTTGAGAAGAAAATTTTATTTGATGATACTTTGTCTCCAATATATGATGTTTACAATGATGAATATGATATTTTCAGTCCATCTACTATTGAGGATAAAAATCATTTTGATTATTCTATGCCTCCTATTTATGATGATTACATGATGGATGTGATATTTTTACTCTCACTATTACTAATGAAACTGTTTATACTTATGTGGAGAGTAATGATACTTTTATGCATATGGATCATGATAAGAATGTTTCATGTGATAGCTATATTGTTGAGTTTATCAATGATACTACTGAAAGTTTTTATGAGAGAGGGAGACATGACTTCATATATCTCAAAAATATTAAGTCTTCTCTCTTATGGTGAAAGTTTTGAAGTTGCACTTGCTTTGCCTTCCTATGCTAGTCACTTTGTGCTTTATTGATTTATCTCTTACAAGATCCCAATGCATAGGAAGTGGGTTAGACTTAAATTGTGTTTCACATTTTTCTCTTGATGCTCTCTTTTGCATTTCAATTCTTGTTCCTATGTGAGCATCATTAAAACTATCATGGCTGTCCAGAAAACAGATTCCTAAGCTTCACTGCGAAAAATGTTAAAAATCACAGAAAAGGAATTTTGACCTGAAATTTTACGACAGCAATCTTCAGTTATTAATACACATTTCATTAGTTCAAAATTTCTGATTTGAGCAACATAAGTGCCTCTGAAAATTCACTCTTTACGGGCTGTCCAGTTTTTGACAGATTATGTCTTTATTTTTCATTACTCTCATTACTTGTATTTTGTGTAGTTCTATTGATCAAAGGGCAATGCACAACCATAGTAACAGTAGCTAATGTTTAGAATCAACTCATGATATGTCTTTGCTGTACCTATGAGGATTTAATTTATGGAGACACTAACCCCTCTAATAGAGTTTTATGTTGAGTTTTGTGTAAAGAGAATTTTTCAAGTGGAAGAGTTGAGGGTGATGAACAAAGATCAAGAGGGACAACCACTCAAGTTTGGGGATGTTACCCCTGGACTCACCTAACATATATCAAATAAGTACAAGAATTCAAGCTTGGGGATGCCAAGCCACCTCACTCCAACCATCATGATAACAAGTAAGTAAGCCTAGCTACATGGCTATAAAGAAAGCGCTTTACGGGAGGCAACCCGGCTGTTTTTATTTGTGTCCTCTTGCTGTAACAAGAGACTTAGTGTTTAGTTTAGATTCTGGAATTTTTAATAAAGTTCCAAGTTTTACTCATTTTGGTATGAAGAAGTTGCTTATAGCGTTCGGAGATTTTATTCCTGCACTGATTTGTGCACGGTATGATTTTTAATTCTTATTCTGTAACTCCGAATGAGCTCATATTTGAACTGTAGTTGCAACTTGTCATCCCATGTATGAATGAATTTTTTCGGAATTTTCCGACAAATTTAAGTAGGGTAGAAAAATACGTTTAGCTGCTGCTGTTTTTCTGGACAGATTATGTCCCATTCTGTTTGATGCATGCTTAGAACTTTTAACTTGAATCTTTTTGATCCAATTGAGTTTATGAGTAGGCATACAACATTATACATGTTCTGGACATCCATATGAATTTTTGTCTAAGGATTATATGCAGCAAGAAATCTATTTGTTTATCACTACTAATGTGCCCCACAGAAAAAGAAATGGGAGAAACGGTGTTTTGAAGTTTTTTCACAGGGATTAGAGGAGATCCACCAAGAGCTATCCAAGGATGGTGAAGACCATAAGCTTGGGGATGTGAAGACAACCCCACTGGACCTACACACTCTTGGTTTGCACACGTCTAATTTCTGTTTTTCGATCGAAACACTTTATCGCATAAACTTGGAGCGTCTTTTTGTTTGTTTAGGTTAGATTTTTATTTTGTGAGACCACCACACTATCATTTATATATGAGAGAGCTACTGGAAATTTGGGTTGAATTATGTTGTATGCTATTATAAGATTGGGAAAAGGGATGTTAAAGTTAATTTTAAAAGATACATATAATTGCATGATTCATGAGCTTGTTAATGAGTAATAATTTGCAAATATTTTATCAAAAGCTATCTCTTATTCATGTTTTGATGCTAAATGTTATTCTACCATGTTCTAACATGGATTAGTTAGTTCTATGGACACTCATGCATGCATTTAGATGGTCAACTTTCTCCCTCTTGCTAGCCCAAAAATTCCAACAAGCAAAAACTTGTTTCCAACACCTTCAACCAAAGTTTTTCCAGTGAGTCCACCATATCTACCTATTAGCTTTACGCTATTCCGAGTATGTTTATCATGATATTTGAGTTATCTATACCTCTGAATGAAAATGCTTATGTTGTTAATTGTTATGGGAAAAGTTGGTTATATAGCTCTCGCGAACTTGATGCACACTTTACTTTCATTGCATAAATAAATATGACCCATTGTGATTAAAATTATGAAGTTGTGGACTTGACAAATGTCTTTGGTTGAGAGTTAGCCCATATGTGCTGTCACATGGCAAGGTTTCAACATTGCACATCATCTCATTTAGTTGATATCATGTACTTTTGTTTATGGATGCTTACCATGGGTGAAATAAATGGGAAATGAAGTGAGTTTAAATGAGTTTGTATAAATGGTTAGAGAGACGCCTGGGCCGCTAATCTAAGCCATGCATCATTCATGGTGGAAATTTACTTACATGCTATGGTGAACCTTCTGTGATACACCTTACAATAAAAAGCTATCCAATGGTAAATAAAAAGGGTGTTGAGATTGTTCATTATGTTTGTTTGTCTTGTCATTTTGATATGGGCTTGTTCCATATCCTGGGACAAGAGGTACCCCAGTTGACGCTCTTAATGATACTGTTATTACTTACAATGATATTTAACTTGAACTTGCTTTGTTTTCTAAAGTTGAGTAACACATGGAGTAGGTACTTGTATTCAAGGGGCATGAGACTTTCAACCTGTACTTTGTCAAGCACACTACTCTTATTGCTTTCACTTTAAACTTAATCATTCAAGATGCTATGATAGGGGAATGAGAGCTTGACACCAAGGATTACCATAATACAATCATTGACTTAAGTAGAGAAGTTCAGAAGATAGATGAAATATTCATGCTTTACCTCTACTCATATATATATCTTTCCAAAGTGTCCACCTTTTATATTCAGATTTTCACCAATACTCTATGACCATTGTAGGATGTTCTTACTTATTATTATGCATACATGTGGTCCATAGTACTTTTTCTCTCATGTTACACTTTGTGAATTATCATTGAACATCCTTGCATTGAATACTTGATATCACTTCATAAACTATCTTGCATATTGCTACTCCTTTTAAGAATGAATCATTTTACTCTATGTAGCAATAGTAATCATCTTTGATATCCATTGACAGTATTAAAATTGCAAAGTCCATGTTAGTTTTATCACCTTCATACTCGAGGACGAGTATAGGTTAAGCTTGGGGATGTTGATGCATGTAAAATGCATACATGAACTTTGCATTATTTTACTTCTATTCCAATCATATTTGCATCATATAAGGGTTATATCAATGTTTTCTAATGATTTTGTGAATATTTCATAGTTTTCCCATTTATTTGGAATTAACCCTGTTTTTCAGAAAACGTCTTTTTTAGTGTTTCAGACTTTCCGGGAGCTTCGGGACTCCAAAAAGGGCAAGGCCAAAGAGCACGGTTCAGAATTTTCGAGACGAACGCAATGGGCTGAAATTGAAGACCAGAAGCCCAACAGGCTGGAAGATAGAGGGTCCCACGCGGCCTCCTGTACCTGGCCGCGTGGGCCCACGTCTTTTCCCCTCGGAGCTCTGTGGCCGTCGATCTTTGCTCCACCGACATAGTCTTGCCGTAAAAACGCCTATAAAAATAGTCCCCCGAGGAGTTTCGTGTGGAGGCGGCGGAGAAATACGAAACACACGAAACAGAAGACAGAAGGCTGCCGCCGGAGAAGATCGGAGGGGGGAAACGCTGCCGGAATCACCTCCGGTAGGCTCCTCCATCCCCCCTCCGGAGTCTCCATCTCCTCCAACAACTTCTCCACCAACACCATGATGAGGAGGGAGTAGTTATCCCTCGAGGCTGAGGGATCTATGGTAGCTATGTGGTTCATCTCTCTCTCCCATGATGTGATCTTTATGTGATCATGAGCTTTGTAATCTAGTTGGATCCATGGATATTACTCTTTGTTATCTTATGAGTTATGCTACTTGAGTGGTTTTATTAATGTGAATTCTGGGGTTACCTTTGTCCCACGGTGTGAAGGTGAGAGTGTGCGCACCGTGCGTGACCCTTTGGCTATAGTTTACATTTATTCTTACCGTGAGTTGTTCTTTGTGTTGGATGTCTCTATGAAATTGTGATGTTTGTCTAGTACTATTTTGGGATGCTCTTAGTGACATTGGGGTTCCCTAGATGTGGAATGCAACTTTAAGGTGTGCTTTTGTAGCCCTACACAATGAATTGGTATTCTTTATCCAACAGGAGAATAGTTCAGAGTAGCATAGTGAAGAGGAAATATCTATGTATTCAATTATATTATTATTGTTGAGAGTGTCCACTATTGAAAGTATGATCCCTAGGCCTTATTTCCAAGCATTGAAACACCGTTTGCTCTCATTTTGGCTCAAGTTTGCTTGCTGCCATTTTTATTTCAGATTGCAATTACCACTTATAATCATCCATATTACTTGTATTTCACTATCTCTTCGCCGAACTAGTGCACCTATACATCTGACAAGTGTATTAGGTGTGTTGGGGACACAAGTGACTTCTTGTATCTTAATTGCAGGGTTGCTTGAGAGGGATATCTTTGACCTATACCTCCCTGAGTTCGATAAACCTTGGGTGATTAACTTAAGGAAACTTGCTGTTGTTCTACAAACCTCTGCACTTGGAGGCCCAACACTGTCTACAAGAATAGAAGCGTGCGTAGACATCAGATGTCTTCTCTGAGCCCAAACACAAACTGAGAAACAAACCACCGTGTACTCAAGTTGTCATCCACAGCAAACAGGTGATACATGCATTCTTCAAACTCCTGTTTATAGTCACTGACCGTACCAGACTGTCTAAGCTGCATCAATTTATTCATCTGCCCGTCATATACTCGTCTTGTCCAAACTCATCTAAAATGGCATCCGTGAATCCATCCCAACTAACTTGTCCATACTTGCGTTTGTACGACTGATACCACAATGCAGCATGTCCCTCCACATACAGAGATGCCACACCCACCCACTGATGACTAGGGATTTTGAACATCTCAAAGTAAGTGAGGCACTGATCAATCCAGAGTAACGGAGTCGTACCACTGAAACGGGGAAAATCATGGCGAGGTGCTCGTACCCTGATCTCCTCGTGTTCGGTCAGTGACGATGGTGCCGTTTGGAAACCCGCCGCGGCCAGTCCATTCGACGATGATGCTAGCGTGTTGAGGATGGGCGGCCCGTTGTTGGCGAGGCCCTTGTTCCACGGCGGCAGCTCGAGGCGGGGTGGTGCGGCAGCTCGTTCTCCCTCGGCGAGCTTCCGATTGATCCCGTCCAGATCCGTGCCATAGTCCTCCATTTGCTTGCGCACGAACTGCATCTCCTCTGTCACCGTCCCCATCCGAGCCAAAGCTCCTCGAGTGATTTCTGCACACCCTCCATCCGGTCCAGAACGAAATTAGTCTGTGCCGACGGCACGACAGGCCGAGAAGGCGCCATTGCGAATCGCCCTGAATCAAACCCAACCCCGCGGAGGATTTCGAGCCGAATTCACCGGAGTGAATCAGCACCTGACGCGGTGGAATTTTTCGAGTCCGATCTCGGAAATTTTGAGCACAAGCGGAGCGGATTCAAGGCTCTGATACCATATTGTGGTGTCCTGATCTATGATTGGATCGATACACCACGAATTCAACAGCAAGCAGGAGGATGAGAAGTAGAATCGGGGTGAGGGGACGAACAGGAGATGAGGTTTCAGACGAATGATTAAGTGAGATGTATTCAGAGTTCAATTACAACACACCGTAAACGCCGGGCGGCAGCCTTGCCTTATACTCACACACGCACACTTACATCTGGGCCCCACTGGTCCACCGTGCCCAGCTCACAGAGCAGATCAACTTGTCTTCTATCTCACTGACTTATGGCCCCATTGTTGTGCACCAACTCCTGGGTTCTGCCACGGTGCCGCGCCGTCGAGGCCGCCGCCACGGTCCAGGTACTCGGCCAGCAGCGCCTCCTCCACGCTCCCAGGACGTGGCTTGTCCTCTGGCCTGGTGCCCTGGTCCTCGCCGTCGCTTCCCGATTCGTCGCGACCGCCGCCTCAAGCAACCCATTAGCGCTAGGGCCTCCGTCCATGTTCGCCGGAGCCTCGCTCCGCGCCCTCACGCGCCATGCCTCCGGCCTCCGCCTCCGTCGTGCCCGAGCGCCCTGACGAGTTGGCGACGATGGGGAGAAGGTTGACTGGTTTCGTGGTTTAGCCGGTTCCAATTCCAACCCGTCTCGGACCAGCAGAAAAATTTCCGACGCGGTTTCGATTCGTACACCGTTCCAACCCGGCTGAAACCGTTACTAGGGGAATAAGCGCGGACTTCGCCGCGCCCGTGGATTTGAGAAAATTTTAGTTTTAGGGTTTAAATTTGAAATTTGGATTGGAAAGTTGTAGCATGATT
This sequence comes from Poa pratensis, assembly GCA_947311845.1. NCBI lineage: Eukaryota > Viridiplantae > Streptophyta > Magnoliopsida > Poales > Poaceae > Poa > Poa pratensis. Next base: position 101,385,106 of record CAMZMU010000085.1, read on the forward strand.
TTCTTTCCTTCTTAATTTTTTGCAAATGTTAGCAAATCTTAATTAATAATTGGAAGTTACGGTAGTTCTTGCAGTTATTTTTTGTTAAAGGTCTGTTAGAATGCAAGGAGATGTGTTACTGTTTGTTTGTTTGTTTGTTTTAAAACGTTCGTTGAGCGGCTGACAGGTTCGTTGAGCGGCTGACAGGTGGGGCGTTGAGCGGCTGACAGGTTCGTTGAGCGGCTGACAGGTGGGGCCAGGCTGACGCGAGCATGCTGAATTTCAAAATGTTCGCAGTCAGAAGTTGTTTAGATTAAAATGTGTTGAACTGTTATAAGAAGTTTACATTTGAATTTTTAAATTGGCAATAGTGAGAAGTCATTCATATGTGATTTCTTCTTTAAGTTTTCAAAATCTTAAGGTTTGGAAGGCGTTTGAAAATTTGAAATCTTCGGATTGTGAATTTGATCGTATGCCTGGAGATTGTCCATATTTGGGAAAGTTGTGCAAAATATTTGAATTCTTGTAGCGTTTACGAAAATGAACAAATTTGGAAAGCACTTCAAATTTTCAATTTCGAATTTCGGTCGCATGTCATAATTAGAGATTATTTTTATGTGTTCGCTTGTACACATTTATTAAAATTTTCTGGTTTTATATCATCTAGGAATTGTTTCAGATTTTTTTAAATAGGGTGTTTTTTTCTGAAGAAAGAAAAAAAATTAAAAAAACTGACATATGGGCCCGCCGTGACGTCGTGCTGACGTCACGGGGGCAGATCTGGCCGCGGCGGCGGCGAACTCGCCGGCGGCGCGCCGCCGCGATCTGGCACGCACGGCTGCCCGCGTCGGATGCGGCTGCTCGCGGCCGACCTGCAGGTGGCGGCGCCGCCCATTTTGGGTCGCCGGAGCGGCGCCGTCGGCCTGCGGGAGCGGCGGAGATCCGCGCGGACGGCAGCGGCGGCCCCAGCGTATCCACGGTGCCCCGGCAGCCGATACGTGGCCAGGAGGAAGAAGCGGAGACGCCGGACCGCGCCGTGTCCGTAGATCCGGCGGGGGAGCGGCGAGGCGGCGGCGACCACGGCGTCGCGCGGGGGGAGAGGAGAGCCCGCGGACAGTTTTCCAGAAAAGCCACCGGAGTTTCCGGAAATTGCATTTCGGTCCACCCGTGTAAGAAAAACGTGGGCCGCCCGCGAATTTCGGAAGGTGTGAGGATTTTCCTGCAAAACAGCGCGGCGACCGGGTGGGCGACCGGGCCACGCGTCGCCGTGTGATTGGAAGAAAATGAAGTGCTACAGTGCGACGTGGGCGAATCGTAGCCGTCTGTCGCGCCGATCGGACGGCCAGGGGACGCGGGCGACGTGGACGGCTGTGAGGGCGCGGATTCTTCCCCCTTTTATATATAGTAAGATTACGGTGCGGTGCAGGCTGACGGTTTGCACGGTTTCGAACCAGATAATGCCCAGGCTTACAAGCTCGCTTTCGCCACTGCCGCCACCGACGACGACGAGCTTGCTTCTGTCGCTGCCACCGACGACGACGAGCTCGCTTCCGTCGCCGCCACCACCGACTAGCTGGGCTGTATAGAAAGTTATGCCTAGGCAACATTGATCTAGCTGCAAAAAAAAACATTGATCTAGTTTTTTGCCTTTTCACAGGATATATGATCAGTTGAAGGCGGGTAGGGGATTTGTTATAAATACTCTTTAATCTTACCTACACTTTTCAGTTGAGTTTCATTCACCGAAACACCGTGCCATGCTGAACTTTATAAACGAACATTTCTCCCCTTTTTGAGGCGGAAATGGGAAATCTGTTCATAATTCAAGAGGTTCAGGAACCACATTATTTGTCATGTTCATTTGTTTTCATGAACCCAACATGCAATGCAATTACTTTGCTTGAAACACCTCGAGACACCTGAAAAGGAAGGATCAATCACAATGTTGTACTTGTGGTTTTCACATGATTCCTTATTTTATTTAAATGATTGTTTTTTGTAGTAACACGACTCCATTGATGATTGTGTCACTAGCCTAGTTTGTTTCACTGTTTACATGAATCAGAAAGGGTGTGCAACCCATCAACAGCTAAACTTGTCTTGGTTGGATGGTCAGTTCAGGATGCCAGATGCTCTGTAGGATTCGACGCTGTCACCGAGGGTCTTTTCTACAGGCCTGAAGGTCCACCCTAACTTCTGAAGTTTTTCCGAACTGTAAATGATATTGTGTTCCACTTCCGCAAAGCTGCAAAGCAATTTGGAGAAAATAACAAGTTGCTTCCAAGTTAGGACGTAAAACAGGAGAAGGACAAACATCAAACCATTTTGTGATATACGACAACTTTAGTTAAAATTTCACATTCCATATTGTAGACTATGCTAACTACATAAGAAGTATTACACATTCAGGAAAAGACAAATGGCCTCTTATATTTATATTTCCCTTTAGGAAATGTCATCTAGCTTATGAAATGAATAATTAAACTAGCAGTAAGATAAACAAAGTAGTCTGCTGAGAAAGGCGCTTACTTTTTGGGATAAGTGTATGTTGGATATAAGGTCTTCAGTATGTTTATCATATCAGAGACTTTAATCGGTGTTGAACTGCAGATGTAGCGTCCAGACGCCTCTGGATTTTCATATGTCAAAAGAAGAGCATCAGCAACATCACGAACATCCACTAGGTTCCTGAATTTATTTTCTACAGTCTCATGTTCTCCTGCGATAGAAAAATATTTTCATTTTTACAGAAATTGAGCTATAAGCCTAAACAAGTTTGATGGTTCAAAACAGTTTGATTGTAAAGGCATGAAGATCTTTCATGCTATTGGTAAATATACTTTGTTGAGTTGGAAACAAACAACATACTGTAGATAAACACACTCACCTTTAAAATAATTAAGCAGCACTTTACTGCTCGCATTTACTGTAGACTGTATCAAGGGGCCAATTACCAATGATGGGCAAATAGTTACAATATCCAGCCCAGTTTTTGCTGCATAAGCAAAAGCCTCACGCTCTGCAAGTGTTTTGGAAAGGTAATACCAATCCTGCCACAGAGACAACACAGATAGTTTGCTTAAAATAGGTGATCCGGAGCAAGGAATTACAAAATGAGATCAGGAATAGTTTGCGTGGTTAGCTGAAGAACATCATTTTTTTCTTAGAAGGTCATAGTCCACCTTTGAATGGCTTCAGTTTCAAACAAAATAATGCAAATAATAGAAACAGAGCGCGAATATGAAGTGACCTTTGAGTTAAAGAAATTTTCAACAAGTGAAAATGAAAGAGCATTTTCAAGCCATGAATTTGAGAGGCAAGGCGTGGACTAAGGGTAAATTCTATATTAACATATTTGCACATGCGCTAAGACATCTGAAACTCATCTCTTTCCGAGGACATATATTACAGCTAACCCAAAACCAGTAAATGATTGTTTACAACATTTTGGATCGCGAGATAAAAAGGTGGTTCAACAAAGAATACATACTACTAAAACATTAAAATAAGTCATAAAACATATGTATTCCAAGAGAAATGTAAATCTGTGGTTAATTATGAGTCCGTGTATACTAGCCTGCCAGCAAAGATTTAGCAAACAAGATGGCATTGCCTTACTTACCTCACTCTTTCTGCAGAGGTCCTCGTCTGACCAGCTATCTTCATCAAAGACTTTACCCTTAGGCCAGTCAGGATTATTGAACACAGCAGCAATTGAAGACACCATGACAACTCGCTTAACTTTTGCCTCGTAGCAAGCCTTTAACACATTCAGTGTGCCTGTTACAGCAGGAGCTATGACTTCTGCCTACAAAGCAGTACATGCATTATATAATCATAAGAACTTGTTTCTAGAAATTAACCAACGTGCAATTACATCTGTATAGTAGAACTAGATTAAAGAAAGAGGTAATATTTAGATAGTTTGATGCTGCACAAAGCACAAACAAGGCAATAAACTATGTTGTCAGGAACTATGTTCATAGGCAAACAGAAATAACCTGAAAGGATGAAAACATAATTGTAATATGCATCTAGGACTTGAAGTCAAGTAAATGTTGCATTGCCAAGTAAACGTTACATCTAACTCAGAAAGTGAAGCCAGACACAGTTGGAAATAAATTGCATCATACTAAATCACAGTATTCACCAGCTATGCCAATTTGTTTCCTGTGAAAACACAACAAAAACCATGCATTCAGGGCTTGGAGAAGGACTTTTATTTATGTTATCACCATGTGTGTGCGCAGGGTGAAGGCGAAGCATTTTGATTTTTTGTCAAAATGGATTGATACTCTTATCTGTACATGTTGTTTTTTAATAAATAAAGTTGGTACGAGGATTTACCATGCAGTTTCAGATGAAATAACACACAACAAAAATGTGAAACACGTGTCCTTGAAAAATTCACCTCAGGGTTGGTTGACCGGCCCGATGGGACAGGGCTAGCAACATGGAACACGCCCTCACAGCCAGCAACGGCCGATGCAACACTGTCATAATCTAGCAGGTCAGCCCTGACTAACTGCAACCTTTCCTCAGCACCTTCTAGTACCTTGAGGTGAGCATTTTTATCATCACCTGCAGTACATGGGCACACACAAAATAAAACACCTGTCAGCGTATACAAATAATTTCTTGGTCCATCACAATATATAAAGTATACACAAATTATTTTTCAAACAAGCCAAATGCTTGTGCGTTGCTACAGTATTTTATTGTTTGAGTAGTTTAAACTCATGTGTCATCATATTTTCTAACATTATCTAAAACTGTACATTAATCTAAAGAATTTATCAAAAGTAAGAATGCTTATGTCAGCTACATACACTATAAGATAATTAAGGTAATTAATTTCTTGGTAACTTACTAAGGCCTTGTTTATCTCTAGCGTATTTTAAGGGATGAGAGGTGATTATTCCGGATCCCGGAAAATCCGCACTACTATGTTTACTTCTAGTGTATTTTAGGGGATGGGAGGGGATAATCCCCAAATATCCCCTACCAACCACCTCATTTTTGCTAACACAAAAACTCTAGTCCATACTAGTGTATTTTAGGAGAAGAGTATTCGTGTGGATTTGTGGGAATTGGGTGTTCGCCAAATCCCCTCCCATCCCCACTCTTCCCATCCCCTAAAATACACTTGGAGTAAACAAGACGTAAGGAGTAATCTCAATCTCATAGGAGTAAGCGGACCACCACCAACTCTGATCTTTATAAGAGTAAATACATTTAATAAGTACAGAATGTAGGAGTTTATAGTTCTTGCAATTTCATCTCAACATTACACATTCCGTTCCAAGAGACAATTTTTTCCATAAAGCATCAGAATTTTAGGATCCCAGAAAGCTTATGTTGACTTCCAAGAACACATATGGTCGTCGCCTGGCCTGCTTCGCCTCGGTCCTTTCAGCAACTATATTCTATTGACCTATTACTACCTACAGTGGTACTCCTGCATAAACATAGATCTTCGGCGGCTCACAGCTAATAGAAGAAGGAAAAAAAAAGAACTTTGCGGAGGTGGGAAGGACGGACCGAAGGGGACGAAGGGCCATACCAGGATCGCGCACGGTGCCGCGAACCGCGTAGTGGCCCTTGGAGAGGAGGAGCTTGACGAGCCAGGAGGCGACGAAGCCTCCCGCGCCGGTCACGCACACGCTCTTCCTCGCCGTCGCCGCCGCCTCCATGCTCTTTCTTTTCTCCCGGCCCGGCCCCGGCGCCTCTGCAAGTCCCCCTTCTCCTCTGCGGAATTTGGTTGCTCCGCGCTTTGCCACGCTGCGCTGAGGTGGACGGCAGGCCAAGAGTCCAGACTTCAGAGCGGTCGAGACTGACTGGCGTTGTTTGCTGGTGCTGGTCTCAGACTCTCGAGGGTCTTTCAGCTTTGGTCTTTCCTTTTCTATTGGGGGCATAAATATCAGGCTGATAATATCAGGGTTAACCTAGTTTTTTAATACCAACACAATTTTTCCACTGTTTACATGAATGTCTGATACTGATACCATGGTGAATTTTGAACACCAACAATCGATCCGGTTGAGCATCACATAATGTGCAGCAAGTTACTCCAAGAAGCGCCAGCAAAAAATGAAGCATGCAACTAGTTTGCTCGAAACACTTCCAGAACCCACCAGAAAAAGGAGCAAATATGTTTATTTGTTTTTATTGCAACATGATTCTCCTGATGACTGTGTCACCAACTCATTTGTTTCTCTGTTTACATTAATCAGAAAGAATTTGTAAGTATCAACAGCCAAACTTGTCCCAGTTGCATTTGGATGCTCAGTTCAGGAGGCCGGATGCTCTGTAGGATTCGACGTTGTCCCTGAGCGTTTCCTCTACGGGCCTGAAGGTCCACCCTACCTTCTGAAGTTTCTCCGAGCTAAAAACAATATTAAAGCCACAAAGCAATTTGGAGAGATAAATAAGCTGCGCATCCAAGCTAAAAGGGAAAAAGTCGAAGGAAAGGCCAACATCTAGCATTTGTTGATATGGTGAAAAATCTTTGTTCGTTGAAATTGTACATTCTGTATTATAAATTTTATCCTAAATGGTACGTATACATGCAAAATATTGCACTTCCATAAAACATGTTCTACTATGCTTATTCAATATGCCAGTGCCCATTTAAGTACGTCCAAGGGATGTAGAAACTTTGAATTCAACAAAAACTGAACTAAAGGTTCTTTGACCTCCCTTTTAGAGAATGTCAACTAGCTTATGAGATGGAAGACTAGAATAGATATAGCACACGTAAGATAAAACAAAGTTGCCTGCTGAGAGGAGCTTACTTTTTGGGATATGCGTAGGTTGGATATAAGGTCTTCAGTAAGTTTATCATATCAGAGACTATTATTGGAGGTGAATTGCAGATGTACCGGCCAAACATCTCTGTATTTACATATGCCAAAAGAAGAGCATCGCCAACATCACGAACATCTACTACATTCCTGACTTTATTTTCTACAGTTTCATGTTCTCCTGCACACACAAAAAAAGCATTTAAGTTCTACAGAAACAGAACTATAAGCCTAAACTAATTTGGAGAAGGACTTGATTTTAGTGATGTGGAGGTCTTCTATGCAGACTATGAGCCATGTTCAGTTGGATACAAGCACCATGTGCAGACTTCATTTCTCATATCCAAGTTTAAATATAGCGGTGTGGAGTATATCACCTTCTTATTTATATAACCACGTTAAGACCAAGAGAAGAGTAGATAAAAACGTAGCACACCCACCTTTGAAATAATTAAGGAGTATTTTACTGCTCGAGTTTACTGTAGACTGCATCAAGGGTCCAATTACCAGTGATGGGCAAATAGTTACAATGTCCAACCCAGTTTTTGCTGCATAAGCAAAAGCCTCGCGCTCTGCCAGCGTTTTGGATAGGTAATACCAATCCTGCCCAAATAACAACACGCATTACTTGTATTTAAATGGGTGATCCAGAAAAAAAAAATTATCTGTAGTAGGAGTAATAAGATACCACAAACATCTTGGGTGGTAAGCGGAAAAATGTTTGTATTTTCACAAAGCTGCAAGCCTTACCGGGTATTTGATGGGGACTTTAGAAAAAAGGCAAAAAATAGAAACATGGTGACTCCACGGTCAAATCAGTATGTCTGATGGTGCATAAGCTTAAGGGGATTCGAAAGTCATCCAAAAACTTAAGTGTAAATGATTTTGGAAGAGTTAAGCCGCTGACCTGACCAGACAAACTAAACAGCTAAATGACTAACCTGTATGCAAACTATTGAGTTCAGAAAATAGGCATGTGTGTGAGTGTGTAACAGGATTTTAGTGGTGATTTTGCATCTGAACGCTTGTGGTCTACACTGAACTTAGAGGTTTCTCCTTGAATCAAAGTTCGAAACAGGGTCGTCTCCCCACCCTTTCATCAAAAACGTTAAATAAAAACTCCCCTTATACGAACTACCGGGTTAACAGAACTCACTTTCTACGGTTCTACCTCAAATGAAAAATTCTTATATTTTATACATTCCAAGTGAAATACTGAATCGAAAAATTAGGAGTCTATGCAATATAGTAGACCGCCTGGGCTGAACAATCAGTTGTTGCCTTACCCCCATTCTTTCTGCAGTGGTCCTCATCTGACCAGCTCTCTTCATCAAAGGCTTTACCAGTAGGCCAGTTAGGATTAGCGCCGACAGCAGCACACGAAGAGACCATGACAACTCGCTTAACTTTTGCCTCATAGCAGGCCTTCAACACATTCAGTGTGCCTGTTACAGCAGGAGCTATGACCTCTGCCTACAATGCCGCAACGATCACATTATTCGAAAAAATACTTATTCCCCACAACTCAGTAATTTGTAGTTTTGTCTATTGTTCCCTGAGTCGTGAAAACTCACCTCGGGGTCGGTTGATCGGCCGGAGGGGACAGGGCAGGCAACATGGAAGACGGCCTCACAGCCAGTTATCGCCGACACTACACTGTCATAGTCCAACAGGTCAGCCCTGGCAAGCTGCAACCTTTCCTCGGCACCTTCTAGCACCGTGAGATGAGAGTTCTTAGCACCACCTACAGCACATGCACAAACGCACCATCGTGTTATACGTTTATAACAGGATATAAGATCTTGAAATGCTGACAAACTATGAAATATATGATCTTCTAGTTCTTGCGATATGCATCTCGACAGGGCATATTTTGCTCCAATAGATCTAGACAACAAAAAAATAACTGTAGGGGCAACGAAATTCAGGATCTCAATGAGGTTCAGTTGACTTCCAAGTTCCAACAATCACATCTCGTCGGCCGACCTGCTTCGCCTCTGTATCAACATCGGCTGCATTCTACTGGTCTATTCTGCACGCTACTGCAAAAACATAATCATCGAGCCGGGAAAGACGGATCGAACAAGAGGAAGGCCCTTACCAGGATCGCGCACGGTGCCGCGGACCGTGTGGTGGCCCTTGGAGAGGAGGAGCTTGACGAGCCAGGAGGCGATAAAGCCTCCTGCTCCGGTCACGCACACGGTCTTCCTCGCCGCCGCCGCCTCCATGCTCTTTCCTTCTCTCCCCGCGCCTCCACAGCTCCGGGCTCTAGCTAACTGCTGCCCTCTGCGGCTGCGCTCTGCTCTGCTCTTGCGAAGTTTCAGTCGTTCCACGCAGCGATGAGCAGTCTTCCGCGGCTTTGGTCTTTTCTTTTGCATCTTTCTCCCTTTGACTCTCCAATCCCACCCTATTTAAACATGAAATATTTTTTAAAAAGTGACGTGATTTAAATAAATAGTTCATTTGATTGGACTGAATATGTTTTTTTTTTTGCATGGTAACTAAATATGCTTGAAGAGTATCCTAATACTGACTCACTTGCATCTATTCTCTACGTGCACAAGTCTGATTTGCTTGAGTTATTTGGCTGCTTACATGCCGGACAACTTGAGCTATTTCGCCTTAATTTTGGGGAGATCGTTTTGTTGCCTAAGATTCAGAATGCCGAAAGGATACAACAGTATCGGCCAATATGCCTTCTGAATGTTAGCTTCAAAATCTTTACAAAAGTAGCGACCATCAGGTTAAATTCAGTGGCAGATCATATGGTAAAACCTACCCAAACAGGTTTTATGCAAGGGGGGAATATCCTAGACGGTGTTGTGGTTTTACACGAGACCGTACATGAGATGTATACGAAAAAACTTGATGGGGTGATATTTAAAATCGACTTTGAAAAAGCGTATGATAAAGTCAAATGGCCGTTCTTGCTACAGACTCTGAGAATGAAAGGGTTCTCAGAGGAGTGGTGTGCTTGGATCCTTAATTTTGTTTCTGGAGGTAGCGTGGCGATAAAAGTCAATGATGACGTTGGTCGCTACTTCCAAACAAAAAAAGGATTAAGGCAAGGTGATCCTCTATCGCCTATACTATTTAATATAGTGGCGGATATGTTGACGATTATGATTGAACGAGCTAAGACGGATGGCCAAATTGAAGGAGTAGTTCCACATCTTGTTGATGGGGTTTATCTATTCTTCAATATGCAGACGATACAATCCTCTTTATGGAACATGACCTAGATAAAGCCGCGAATCTGAAATTGATACTCTCAGCATTCGAGCAATTATCGGGATTGAAAATTAATTTCCATAAGAGTGAATTGTTTTGCTTCGGTGAGGCTCAAGAAGCAGCTGCTCAATATGCCGATATTTTTGGCTGCGAGCAGGGTCAATTTCCAATTATGTATCTTGGAATACCAATACATTTTCGGAAACTGACTAATGCGGAATGGAGACACGTCGAAGAACGTCTACAAGCTAGGCTATCTAGTTGGAAAGGAAAATTGCTATCTCTTGGTGGAAGATTGGTTCTCATTAATTCGGTACTAACAAACATGGTACTGTATATGATTTCCTTCTTCCAAATACCTAGAGGAATCTTGCATAAATTGGATTATTACCGATCAAGATTCTTTTGGCAAGGAGATGGTGAGAAGAAGAAGTACAGACTGGCTAAATGGAATGTTGTTTGTCGCCCTAAAGATCAGGGAGGGCTTGGTATTCATGACCTTGATGTCAAGAACTCAGCCCTCCTAGGTAAATGGTTTTTTAAGCTGCTTACTGAAGATGGGATATGGCAAACACTCCTTAAGAGAAAATACATTGGCACAAAGGCGGTATCACAGGTATATTGGAAACCTGGTGATTCCCACTTTTGGGCTGGACTGATGGCGACAAAGAAACATTTCTTTCGCTTCGGGGTATTTAATATTAAGGATGGCTCGGAGATTAGATTCTGGGAGGACAAATGGTTAGACAACACCACCCTCCGGGATCGATATCCAGCCCTATACAATATTGTTCGTCATAAGGGAGATACCATTTCCACTATAATGCAATGCTCTCCTCCGAATGTGACGTTCAGGCGAGACTTGTTTGGACCGAAACTAGCGTCTTGGAACTCCCTGGTGGCACGGTTGAGTTCAGTTCAACTCACACAGGGGCCCGATGAGTTTCGTTGGAATCTATGTGCGAATGGTAAATTCTCTGTGGATTCCATGTATAGGGCGTTAGTACATTCCGATGTGCCAGTTGATGATAATAAAAAAATATGGCAAATGAAGATACCACTTAAGATTAAAGTTTTTACGTGGTATCTTCGTAGAGGTGTCATTCTAACAAAGGATAACCTTGTTAAACGAAATTGGCATGGAAGTACGAAGTGTATGTTTTGTCCACATGATGAGACAATAAAACACTTGTTCTTCGAGTGTAGTTTCGCTCGTTCTATATGGTCAGCCATCCAAATAGCGTCTAACTTATATCCACCCAAGTCTGTTGCCAATGTTTTTGGCAACTGGCTACATGGGATAGATAAAAAGCTTAGAACGGTTATTAGGGTGGGAGCGATTGCTGTTATATGGTCGCTTTGGCTTAGTAGAAATGACAAGGTTTTCAATGATAAAGATGTTTCTCATATGCAGGTACTCTACCGTTGCACAAATATTCTCCGTATGTGGTCCATCTTACAACGTGTGGGACATCGAGACCTCTTTACGGAGGCGTGTGCACGTCTGGAAGAGGTGGCGAGGGACATTTTTTCACAACATGGGTGGCCGCTTGATCGCCGGATTGGGCCTCCATAGGCCGTCGAGATTGTCCATGACATAGGCGTTTTACATTATTCTTGCTGATTGTAATTCGTCTATTGCTGCACAACTTTTTTTCTTTCTCCGTTGGATTGCGACTGTGTGCATTTTTTATGCAGAGTCCGGGTGTAATACTTAAACTTTTGAGTAATAAAGCCCTTTATCTAAAAAAAAATTCTCTACGTGCAGTCGTACATCTACGCTCAGAGCAACTTTTGGTGAACTCGTTAAATAATAAAACTCTCTTTATCGAATAAAAATGTAAAATTTTAGGGTTGATGCATATAGGTGAGGAGCGTGGTGAAAATAGATCACCATTTGGGTAAATAATTATGTAGGAGAGCGGTGAATTTTACAGGAGCATGTATAGCGTCGACCTTAAAAAATAGTGTGACCTAATTAAGAAAATAGTGTCGACCTTAAAATGCGCTATTATCATGGCAATTCTCATCACGCTATAGCGTGTTACTAGTTGTATTCAAGCGTGCTATTTTTTACATGATTAAGAATTGATTGATTCCCCGATCTCGCGTCCCACACACACCAAGGGGTTTCCATTGTTTTAAAAAACAAAACAAAACAAAAAAGGGGTCTTCTGGCTGCGCCTTCTGATTTTTTTACCCCAGATATAAGTGATGATGGCTTCTACCATTGCGTGAAAAACAAGTGTGAAATATTCTATATATTTTACTGTAAAATGATTTTTTTTCTGGATCTAATATAGTTTAAACTGTAAACATTGAAAACTTCTCAAGCCTTACTCTGAGGAAATTTTTTCTCTGTATTTGATGTGGACAAACTTGCTCTTTTATCAAGACCGTGTAACCATGGAAGCCCAAACTGAGGCTTTACGGTGTGATAATCAGTTCGACTTTTTCAACTCGCACAAATCTTAATAAGTTGGCTACAAAAATGGTTGAAACTGAATTTTGGTCTTCCAGTTGGTCTATAAGCTCATTGAGTTGGTTTTGGTGTTATCGGTTGAAAGGGCTTTTCCAACAATGAATGTTCTCAAATAAAAATTCCATAACAAGCTCGACAATGAATAGTTCAATAAGTTGATGATACATTACACCGGAGCTATCTAGACAGCCGGGTGCCCAAAGTTTCATTTGTCTTTTGTGAGTTATTCCTAATTGCTAGCCTATATGAACATTTGAATATGTTGTGACTTTTAATGGACTAAATATGTCTTTCTTTATTAGAACTGTTGTAAAATCTATATTTGCTATCAAACTGATGTGCTAGTCATCCATCTCAAACTGATGGAAAAGGACTAGGCAATGTATTTTATATTCAACACTCCCCCTCATGTTTAGACTATTTTAGTCCTTAGCATGGGATCGGTGCAGCCCGCATGATCTTTTTTCCTTCTTCTTTTTATTCTGCATGAGCAGCAGTGGCGGGACCCAGCGTCCCGGCAGCCCGGGCAGCCGCCCGGGCTTCCGGCCGGCCGGCAAGCCGTATTTTCATAGTATTTGTACAAAAACTAGCATATTTTCATGGTATTTGTACATTTTGCTCAGGCTTTAAAATATTTCTGGGTTCGCCACTGATGAGCAGGGTCTCGAACTTGAAACCTGTTGGATCTGATACCATATATAATTGCTGCAATAACCATCTATTTCGATAATCCAAACTGATGGAAAGGGCTAGACAATGTATTTATATTCACCGCTTGCTTACATCTTTTTTAGGAATGGTGTGATCATTCCTTGTTCCATACACAACAATACCTTTCATGCCATATAATTTTACATTAGGGCAGTGGTGGAATTGCATGTATAAAATTCACGGCTTCTGCAATTCTGCATCACATTATGCACATGTCTAAATTTTAATCAAACGAGATCAAGACAATCTAGGCCAATATTTTCTTACAAAAAGCTATGTGGTCAGCATTGGCAGAAAAACCTTCCACGGGCATCTCAAGCTAATGCAAAACATCGTTGGTTGCTCAATCAAGGACACCTGCAGTCCTGTACGATTCGACACTGTCCCTTAGTGTCTCCTCAAGTGGCCTTATTTTCCAGCCCAGTATCTCAAGCTTCTTTGAACTAAATGAAGGCTCATCACTCACTTGGACAAACCTGACATTGGTTTGGAACAAAAATACCCATTAGGTTACACTAGCCCTGCCACCATTGCCAGTACGAAGGAAACATGAGGGACTTATAAGCAGCAATGCCACCATTGCCAGTAAGGCAGCGTACCAAATATGCAGGAACATGGTTTTTTTTATTCTATATAATAAGTTAGCTAGACGAATCATAGGAAGCGTTCTAAGACCACCAAATTTCATTTGTTATGCACCTACAAAAAATTAAGGTTAGGCTTACTTGCTGGCAAATTTGTAAGTGGGATACATGCTCGTCAGCAGGCCTATGACATCAGAGACCTTCCTTGCGTGTGAATTGCATACATAGCGTCCGGAGACCTCTGGGGTTTCATACACCAGGATAAGAGCCTCGGCAACGTCCCGAACATCCACAAAGTTTCTGATTTTGCTCTTCACCTCATGGTCACCTGCAGAGAAGTCAGGGGAGATCAAAGATACTCTGTTTCAAGCAGATGTTGGACGGCCATAGAAGCGAATGGAGTGAATCTAGGCGGTGGAAATGGCGATTCGTACCTTTCAAGCAATCAACTATGATCGAGCTGCTCGCGTTCACGGTAGGTTGCAACAAGGGACCAATCACCAAGGATGGGCAGACTGTCACAACATCCAATCCACTTTTCTTTGCATATTCGAAGGCCTCAAGCTCTGCTTGTGTTTTGGCAAGGCAGTACCAGTTCTGCCAGAGTGATACAGAATTAGAAGGCCACAAAACTGAAAACCACATGTCTGCATTGGCGTATTGCTAAGATGTTTTGAAAACAGTTAAACTGTTTTTCTTTCACGGAAAACAGCTCAATTCTGCATGAACTGTACACTCACAGATCATTGACACTTTCTAGCACAACTGTAACATCAAGGTGCAGTAAGTTGTGCAAGTCACGATCTCATCATGATTTGGTGGTCTCACCTCGGTGGTTCTGCAGTACTCGACGTCAGACCAGCAGTCTTCATCCATGGCTTTGTCTCCGGGCCAGCTAGGATTCACCATGACAGCGGAGACTGAAGACACCACCACGACCCTCTTGACCTTCGCCTCCGAGCAAGCCTGCACAAACATGGATTTTGCTTGTTGAGGCTTCAGAAATCAACCAACAGTATTCACTGAAGAAGAGCAAGAGAGACCAAGAGGCATGAGCGAGGGGAAGGGTTAACTGACGTGCCTCGGGGTCGGGCGTGGAATTGGCGAGGACGGGGCAGGCAACGTGGAAGACGACGTCGCAGCCGGCGACGGCCGCCGCCATGCTGCCGTAGTCCAGCAGGTCGGCCCTGAACAGCCGCAGCCTCTCCGCGGCGCCGTCGAGCGCTGCCAGGTGCGCGTTCTTGGCGTCGCCTTCCAGCAGGAACAGGAGATCGAATCTCTGTTACTTCAGCATCCGTCACAGTCGACGGAAGAATCCAGTGATTCAAGAACTGAACTTACCGGGGTCACGGACGGTGCCGTGGACGGCGTAGCCGCTGCCGTCGCCGCCGCGGGAGAGGAGCAGCTTGACCAGCCACGATGCCACGAAGCCGCCGGCGCCGGTAACGCACGCCGTCGTCGTCCTCCCGGTGACCTCCATCGTCGCAATGGAAGGAGTATGGTGGTGGTCGATGACACAAGGGAAGAAGATCAACGAACTGATGCCTGGTTTGGCCCCACTATTAGAGCACGTGGAAATCGCACGAGTTGACAAACACATTCACGCTACTGGTATTTATGGGTTTGATTGATAGAGATGGCAAATTAAGTACACTCGTGGCGATTGCGCAAGTTGTTTTTCTGCCCACAGACCTGCACTAACAGTGTCATCTTTCTACAAGTGCGGTACAATATTACGGTCTCTCTATTTTTTTTTTGTTCATTAAGATCAAGAGGGAATAACATTGTATATACAACAACTTGCGTGCTGGATACAATTTGATATGACAACTTGAAAGTGGATTTCATGGCGGCTGCAACTACTTACCCCACCATGGAGAATTAGAGCATGGGGAACATGAGCACCAGAGATGGGGTAACTGGGGCACCGGAGAGGAAGTGAGGAACCCACGTCGTCGCGTGTTTTTTGCCTCCTCACCTCGCACCAGAAATTGTATTTCTTTTTAGTTTAGCGATACATGATAATAGATATGTCTAGATGTACAACTAGGTGGAAAATTCTATGTGGAAAGCAAACAAGATACAGTAAGCAACCGTAAACAAGTAATCAAGATAAGAGATAACTGAAATGGTGGACATGAAGAGACAACTACAATGGTGAATTGTTGAACATGAAGATATAACTACCGAAGTTGCTTCCAAGAGAACCATGTATTAGTTGGAGATGTGTAGTAACACAATGACTCTCCAACACAATGAATGCGTACTGTATTCTCCTTAAAAATCTCTATACACATAAAGAGTTCTTTGAGACAGGGGCAAGCAAAAGAAGGACGGGTACGAAAATTTGGCCGCAAATTAGGCTCAAACATGGGGCAAGTTTACAGCCAAAGCAGAACAATGTTTTTGTTTGGGGATCCTGTTTGATCCTAATTTTGGGCCGCAACAGTTTTATGAAATAGGAAGCCCATTATTAGCAAATCATGGACCATTTGTTGCCTGAGGTGCCGGCCAGAGGTTGCTTGGGGCACCGAAGATGGAGAGGAACCCATGTCGTCACATAATTTTTGCCTCCTCGTCTCCCACCACAATATTGAAGTAGGGAGGGGAGGCCTTGCTCACCCGACGGAGTGGAGGGTATGAGGATGGCCGACTCAATTGATCTTGGAGGAGGATGGGATGACCTGTTGCGAGCTGATGAGGAGGCTAATGAATCGGTGAGGAAGAGACAATAAGATTAGAAAAAACTGGGGGGACAGAAATCAGCCTCAAATATGGGCCCAGTTTACAACAAAACGGACAGTCCGGGCAATGTGTCTGTTTGCTGCACCTATTTGATCCTTATTTTGGGCCGCATACACACAGATTAAGGAAATTGTGAGCCCACTAGAATTGACCTTAAACCATGGACCATTTGTTGTGCGGATGTGCTCCTCCGTAATCAAGACGTGTATCAGTGATGTGCTATGAGAGTGAGCACTACACATGCACTAGTTTTCCCTCAAGGAAAATGCACTAGTTACATGTTCTCGTGTGCTTCCTGCACATCGTTTCCCTGCATGATGTCAGAACTGCACATCCTTCAAGATCAATTGCTTAATTAAGTTATCTTCTTCATCGGCTAATGTGATTTGTCGACGGTTTAAGCACTGCACTAACGACACTCCTTTCTCAAAAAACAAATCGGCACGACATGCTCCGAATCAAGCCAAGAGCTCCCTTTTCACATCACAGCTAATCCCTCGAATTAACTAATTAACCCTTCCCGCCAACTCGATCCACACACATGATCCCAGCTGTACGAACCACTTCAAAATACTCCCCGGCCAGCTCAAGCGAACGTGCGTGCCGATTAGCGATCAGCACGAACCTCCGAGCTCGACAAATCCTCCATTGGATCCCTTGATTACCCGTGCTAATCCCGCTACGTGTTCCGGCGAGGTGGTTCAGCTCCGATTATAATAGTGCCCGGAGCGGCGCCGTGCCGTGCCGCCGGGGCGAAGCCCATGTGCCCGGCACCGGCGCCGGGATCATTAGCCCGTCCGTCCCAGTGCGCCACGCCCCGACAAAAGGGTGACCTTGGAAAGCGCCATGATCAAGCCTAATCTTCGTTGTCAGTGGCGGCCGGGTGGTTTAATTACTTCATAAGCCGGCGCATAGATTTGGCCACTTGTCATGGCAGCTTTTGAAGGGCACAGCGTAGACTTGAACTAAATCCGACCAAATCGTCTTAGACTAGTCACAATGGAGAGTATCATATACTAGTATCATGCATATGATACTAGTCTATGTTACTACCTCCACAATGGGTAGTAACATAATTGTGGTATCATACAATGCTACATTTATTAGGTTGTAGACTCATATTGCATTGGAATCCGTTATGTTACGGTATCTACCTATGATACTACTATCATCACTCTCATCATTAATTGCAGTGACACGTCAGCTTTTTTGCCAACATGGCATGCATGATACCACCTATGATACCCCCATTGTGGCTAGTCTTAGCTGAGCATATCACTATAGAGTGCTTGGGAATTGGGATCATGCCTGAAATATATTTTGGATACATAAATAGTGCTTAAGGGTCCATTATGCATCCGAGGCCATTGTTCTTCTTGCATACTTAATATGGCACATGTTCTCTTACAAAGGATTGTTTTTCTGAAAGAATTCAGTTGCACCAAATGAATCTTTAGGTCCTGACCAAATGGCCAAAATTCTCTGTTGAACTTCCTTAAAACACAATCCGAGTTTGATAGAATTTCCGAATTGGTATAATGTAGTTTGGATTAATATGTCTGAATGAATATCCCATTGCCCCCATAACCATTTGGAAATACCAATTCCATCTTTGAATCATCAACCTAACCAGGATGCCCTTAGTATTGGTGCCGTGACAATTGGATAAAGTTTTGCTTCCACTCTCCACACAAGTTTTATTCTTAGCTTTCATTACATAGGGGTCCCTAAGTGAAACAAGTTGTATTCTAAATGATTTGGCTCTTGTTTTGGAGACATGATATCCTAGTTAGCACAAAAAAATAAAAATTGAAGGTAATCACGATAACAATAAGCAGGACAAATCTTTCTTTGGTCAAATAATATAAAAAACATCGAAATAGCGCATAATACTTGCAAAATCTTACAATCTCAAATATTGCAATAAAATGTAAAATCGAGAAACTTGCAAATAATATGTCCTATAATTAGAAAATTATTTGCATGGTTTAGTGGATTATCTATAATTTTCTTTGATTCTGCAAATTTCCAAAAAAAAAACTAAATTTTGGGATTATAAGCTAGTAGTAGTAGTAAATTTTTCGTTCCATATTTTCTATGTCCTGGGTTCTGAACATTTATTGTCTCATTAAAAAAATGTGACACATATTATGGACAGGAGAGAGTATACTTCTATTCCATTTATATATACGGTGAGGTCGTGATCATGTCTATGGCTCGTTACAACTTACATAAGTTCTTAAGCTGCGAACCTCCTGAATATGTTATCTTTGGATAAATTAAGTGACTACTGGGGTACAGGCCACTTGCGCTCAAGTGTATATATTATCGAGCAGGATAATCCTAGTTTACGACCCCGGAGTGCATATTAATGCAAGGGCAGGTACGGCTAGTGGATTAGCGTCATCTACAGTGAACGTTGATTTAGCTCAAACTCAAACACACCCGTCGCTCTCCATGTCAACACACCTGCCGTTTTCAACTACAAAACCATGTGTTAATACTAATGCTGAGGCTTAAGGGCCTTTTTGTTTCGCATACTCTCGAAACGTAGAAATAGAAAAAGAAACACACCTCTTTGATTTATAGGATAGAAAAACATAAGAATAGGAAAAAAACGCATTATTCTAAAATCATATCAAGTTGAATCATACAGGGTTTAGAGCCTACAATTTTTTCGACAATTAGCGTCTGAATTATATGAAAAACAAATAACATGATATTTGAGTGTGCATGTAAAATATCCTTCAAAATATAGTGCAAGGCGATCATATGGGAAAAAGTCCTACGAATCAAAGACGCATATGGGAATATATCCTAAGGGTCAAAATCATTAAGAAATCCTATGTTATTCCTTTGAACCAAAGAGTGTGGTTGAATCGTATAGAGTTTAGACCCTACGGAATTTTCATCAAGAAGTGTCTAAATCACATGAAAAGCAAAGGAATTGTAACACGAGATTCGAAACAAAGGAATATTCAACATGAATTTTAAGATTTCAATGGATGGAAAGATTCATATGATAGAAATATGTAGGAATAGAAAAACCCATAAGATTGTAATGACATGCCTAATTGAATGTTATGGGAAGAGGGATTATTTCTTGGATTGTGGCGAACTAATATCCATGGGGTTAGACATTCCGTTACAAGATACGTATGGAATTAATTCCTATGTGATGTGATCATATTAATCAAACAGGATTTATCGAAAAATTTACTACAAGATCTAGTATTTCAAATAGCCTACTTCCAGTTTTAAATTAGATGACTTACATTTATATACATGCGGATGTATTTAGATGTGTAACAAATCTAGATACATTTGAATCATGTATCTAGACAAATGTAAGTCATCTATTTTGAAGTGGAAGGAGTATATAATATATATTCCATAAATCAAAGGGACCCTAAGGAGTGAATCCTACGAACCACGGAATAATGTGGGTTGAAATCCTTCAAAATTTACATGGCATTCGTCTAAATCAAATGATCCTTCAAATTCTGGCATCCTGTTTTTGCTCCATCGCGGTAGCACGTTTGCGCGACGAAAAAACGGAAACGCCGCAGGAAAACGCTGCGCGCGGACGGGACGGCACGACGACGGGGGAAACGTTACAGGTTTGCGCCGCGCAGCCCGGGCTGGCTCGCCGCATGCACCGCGACACGTCCCGGCGTCGCCACCACAACGCGCACATGCCGCGCCTTCTCGCCGCGCTCCACCTGTCCCCGCGTCCCGTCACCAGCCGCTCCCCCTTCATCCTCCATGCTCTGCTCCACGCCGACCCAAGCCGAGACCCCTTCCACCTTCAACTCTCTCTCTCTCTCTCTCTCTCTCTCCTCCGCGTGACTACAACCGGGCGAGGGAGCCGAGGCAGCGCCCAAAAGCGCTCAGTCTCTCTCTCTCTCTACCTCGCTTGCTGCCTCCGGCTTCGAGATCTTGAGGAGGCAGACCGGCCGCAGACATACAGCCGCGGCAGCAAGAAAGGAAGCCGGCAGGGTCCCGTGGTTCTACTGTAGAGCGAGCGAGTCAGTGTGGCGGATTGGAGGGAGGCTACGTGCATGGCCACCGGCAACGGCAAGTGGTGGCAAGGGCAAGCGCCGCTGGACTACGCGCCGCAGCCGATGCAGCACCTCCACCACCAGCAGCTGCCGCCGTCGACCATGGCGCCGGCGCCGGCTCCCCTGGAGGCCGCCTCGCCGGAGAGCAAGAACCAGCAGCAGGGCCAGGTCCAGACGGGCGCGCTGTCGGCGGAGGCGGGCGCCATCGTGCCGCTGCGCAAGCCGCGGGGCCGTCCGATGGGGTCCAAGAACAAGCCGAAGCCGCCGGTGATCATCACGCGCGATAGCCCAACGCGCTCCACTCGCACATCCTCGAGGTGGCCCCCGGCGCCGACGTCGCCGCCTGCGTCGCCGAGTACGCGCGCCGCCGCGGCCGGGGCGTCTGCGTGCTGGGCGCGTCGGGCGCCGTCGCCGACGTTGTCGTGCGCGGCGCGGCCGGCCCGCTCCAGGGGCGGTTCGAGTTGCTCTCCCTGACCGGCACCGTGCTCCCGCCCCCGGCGCCGGCCGAGGCGTCGGGCCTCGCCGTGCTGCTCTCGGGCGGACAGGGACAGGTCCTGGGCGGGTGCATCGTGGGGCCACTCGTCGCCGCCGGCACCGTCACGCTCTTCGCCGCCACCTTCGCCAACGCCGTCTACGAGCGCCTTCCGCTCCAGGAGGACGCCGCCGTCGACGTCAAGCCCGACCTCTCCAACGCCGCCACCGACGCCTCGGTGTCGCAGCAGGTGCAGGCGCAGATGTCACTGGCGATGTCTCAGCCCATGGCCATGGGCGCGGGCTACCCTGATCACCGCTCGCCTCCGTACCCTTGGGGAGGCCATTGAGGTGGCATCCCATGACCAACCTTGGGGGAACGGATTGTTAACTTTTTGGTGTTGTTGCTCCTAACATCCTCTAGAGAAAGCAGTAGTTTTTGTCAAGTTGATTTATTCATGGAGTGCTCTTCTTGGGCTCGTGTAATTTATTTCCCCCTCATTGTGACGTTGTTGTCCAAGATCAGCAGAAACCGGTGACGAACTGCACACATCAGGCGATCGAACCACATTTCGTGTGGTTAATTGAGGTCAGTGCTCTAGTTTTACAAACGTGATTAGTGGTTTCGTCTTTGGCGGAGTCGGTGCAGAACCGCTAGCATTGCCACCATGTGAAATGTGATTAATGATTGGGAAAATTTGGGATTTTTTTGTTGCTAATTAAGCTGTGCTATTTTTATATATCCAAGTTCGACAAAATTGGGGCGTGTTTTTATGCTTGCCACTGTACAAAACCTCCACCTTGCAATTGGTATTTTATTTTTTGAAAATACTACTGCTTCTGTACCTTCCTGAACGAATGAAACAAAAGAGCAAAATATATATTGCGTCATGCACCATCTTAGGCCTCTTTGGATTGTAGGGGTCTCGTAGAAATATTGGAGGACTTGAATCCAGAGGAGGTTTTTTTTTCCTATAAAAGCCCTTTGGATCATGAGATTGGGCTACAAATTCTTCCCCGTTTCATAAGATTCTCTACTCTTCTCTCATCAATCCTCCAAATTCCTATATTTAATTCCTGTGCACCATCCAAAGACACATCTTTCAAAATTTATGTGTTTTAGAATTCTATGTAAATCTGCGTTGTTCCTGTTCCTATTTTTTCAAAATCCTACAATTCAAAAAGCCCTTAAATGGCAGGGGAAAACATAGGACTTGCATAGGAACGTAGCCACAGAATGGAAGATCAAAAAACATGTGTGGCTTCTTTGATTCAAGGATATTTCATAGAAAAATTGAAGTATTGGAACCCTTAGAAATCTTATTCATGTTGATCATTTGATTTGTTGAATGAAGTTTATGAGGATTTTTTTTCCTAGCAGTTCCTTTACACTCTATTTCCTATAACTTTTTCCACCCAAGATTGGGGTGTGTTTTTATGCTTGCCACTATACAAAACGTCCACCTTGCCATTGGTCAATGGTCGTATAATACTACTGCTTGTGAACCTTCGAGAACTAAGAGCATCTCTAGCAGAGCCTGCAAAACGTGAACCTGCAAAACTATTTTGCGGGTCGCGTTTTTCGTGTTTTGAAGGTCAAAAATAGCTTGGACAAAACAGAACCCGTAAAAGCTAACTGTAAAATCGAATATTCTTTAATATGCTTCTTCTTCCTCGCGACATCACAGTCCATTCACCAATTCTCTACGACAAATTAGGCATGTTTGTGACAGAATACAATGCATTGCTTCGTCCGTAAACAATTTGAGCTAGCTACCTAGCACTATACAGAACAGATCGATCGTTGGCTGAGCTCTCCAGCCACGGATATCGTTGGCTGGGCTGAGCTAGTGGCGGCCGCCGGTATGGAGGCGAAGCTCACTGGCAGCCGGGTACGAAGCCTTGGAAGCGGCCACCGGTGCGGGGCGAAGCCGAGCAGCAGGAAGAGGAGGCCGACGGGTGGCTGCCGATGGCGGAGCCCGGGGATGCACGGCCGCCGGATGGGGAAAGCAAAGCCGCTAGATGCGTGCGGCTGGCACGCGCCTGCGATCTCGCCGTGCTCTGCTGCCCTGATGCGCCCTAGGCCGTCACGTCCGCGCCGCCGCTCGCCGTGCTCGCCGACGGGTGGCTGCCGACGGCGGAGCCCGGGGATGCACGTCTGCAAGATGGGGAATGCACGGTGAGGATTTCATCTCGCGAGCGTTGACCAGTTTGCGGGCACCCTCGAAGGAATCCTCATATTGCCTCAAAATCTCCATGTTTCCAGGTTGTGGCTACGATTTCTCGGGCGCCCGCAAAAGTTTTGCGGTTTTGACCAGTTTTGCAGGCTCTATTCGGGACTTTTTTCAACAAAAACTGTAAATTTACAAATTTGACCACTTTTGCGGGCTCTGCTAGAGATGCTCTAATGAAACAAAAGAGCAAAACATATATTGCGCCATGTACCATCTTAAATGACAGGGGAAAACATAGGACTAGCATAGGAACGTAGCGACAGAATGGAAGATCAGAAAACATTGTCTATGGCTTCGTTGATTCAAGAATATTTCATACGAATTTTGAACTGCTGGAACCCTTAGAATTTTTTCTTATGTTGATTATTGGATTTGTTGACTGATGTTTACAAGGATTTTTTCTAGCAATTCGTTTACACCAGTATTTACTTGAATTTTTTCACCCACTCAAATCCTGTAGTAATAATTGTTTGTTTCTTATTATGCCAATGTGCAATCAGTAAACTTTGAGCAACCAAATCCTGAAGCAGTCAGGTGGGCATAACACTGAAATCCTGTTTTTTACTCGTGTTTTGGACATTTCTGAAGCACTCAAGTCACACGGTCGTGGATATTAGAATTCAGTTTCCTGCCGTTTACTCGAGAAAAAGAAAGAAAATTATGCGGATCAAATAAGCCTTTGAACTATGGTAGAAGCGATGGGCTGCAGAAAAGGGATCAGAGTTCATCTTTTTCCCAAATGATATCCTGTAGGATGAAAGGAAATGACAATGTTTGTTATATCCATGTTGTCTTTGTTTGAAAGGGATTGCTCAATACCAATTCCTATACAAAAAAAATGAGGGTCCATAGTTCACTCGCCTCGAAAATCTCATCAGACATTGATAGCCATTTGGTCAAGATCTCTTTTTGATGTAGTTGCTCGAATATCCTAGTTGGTATCCCATGGTTCTTAACGGTAATTTAGCCACAGTTGACATTTACATTTTCTCTATTTTTGGAAAGACAAGGTTTCATTTGTTCTCTTCCGGAATTTTCCATCGAACATATCAACTTCAGGTTACAACTAATGGCAGTGCCGGGCAGAGTCATAACTTATGCTTGAACTGTAGCAAAGTTTGGAACGAGCATCTGCATGCTTGCGGCAGAAAAGCAAGCATAGCCTGGATGTTTTGTAAAGGAAGAACAGCCTGCCATTGTAACTTCCAAAGGTTGGGCTTTTCCATGTGCATCAGTGCATGGAACCGCGCACCCTTGTTGGTCCGTTCTTGCTAGTACCATTTTCACCTTTGTGTAAAAAAAGAGAGCTCCCAGCGTTGTCAGTCTGGATTAGACACCAGTAATTATAGCAGAGTTGATCCAAAGATGGAGAGATGATCTAACCACCAAAAATCCTCTCGGGTCATCGCAAAAAAGAAAAAGAAAAGCCTAGCACCAGCAGGTTTAGGTTCAGTTCAGAGTGTTCAAAGAGAGCAAATGAAGTGGCCAAAGGGAAAGCCATTGGTTGGTGGGTCAAACCACAACAAGCAAAGGAAGCAACCACAGTTCTGTGTGTGCCCTCGGCGCAAGAAAGAAAGGTGGCGTGCTGGAGCAGTTATCGGTGTCGTCTGTTTTTGTTTTCTTCGGCCTTTTGCTGTACCAAGGGAGGATCTCCGGTAGGACTCCGGCGAGTTGTCCATGAGATTTGATCCTGCCCCAGCTTTACAACACCTTCCATCGATCCATGGGCCGGCCAGGATCCCCTTCTGCTTTTGGTTGCTTCCTGCTGCGTCTTTGCCTGCTCCGTTCATCTTTTCCCAAGTACAGCCTCTGTCCCTCTGCTGCGGTTACGGGTCAGGGTAACCGGCGTCGATCTCAGTGCCGGCCGGCCATGCGATGTGGTGGTGAGGGACAGACAGAGGCGCACAGAGCTTGACGCTTTGACCGCCGTGCGACCCTGCTCTCCTCTGCTGCGGCGCTCCGTTTTCCTGCGAGCAGCGGTGTGATGCTGTGAGATGTGTCTCTTTGTACTTGGCGACGTGCGACAGTGTCAACGTTATTGCTTGTCTTGATGAATGTATCGAGTGCGTGTGTTGACTTGACTGCAAGCGGCCGGGGTGACTCGGGCTATGGTTGTCGTTGCGGGTGAAAATATACAAATTTGCCCCTTTTCTAAAACTTCTTTTTTTATTTGCTAGAGAAAACAACTGTCACAGCACGATTACAGAAAGGACCTCAAAGAAACGGAAATTATAGAGCACTCCTTCCTGCAGCTCAGCCTCACCGCCATCCATGGCGCCGTCGGTGGCGTGCCGCCGCTCCTGCTCTCCTTCATGCCTTGGATCGCCCTTTTCTAAAACTTCAACACAAGGATTTGAAAAAGTAACCTACGACACCATGGTACGACACCATGGTACGACGCTTTGGGGCAGGGCGCCATGATATATTACATGGCGCCTTGACCTATGATGACCCTATGATGACCGACGGCGTTGCTAGAGCATGTCGTCTTGCCCGGGGCTTGGGCGCCATGAAAAAAAGGTCATATTGTGAAATTTTGACAGACCCCGTTCAGTCATCGCACAAGTTACACGAACGGGTCATTTGTGTCAAATTTGCCTGGTTGCGGGCAGTGCTATACGTTGGCACTGGTGGAGCGAGATCCCGACCGCCGGTCTTCCGGACTGTCTAATTTGACTTAACACCATCATTTGGAGCCGTTTGATCGTTGCAACATTCTCCTCCTTGTTAGATAATCTATTTTATGTTTCTTTTATCATGGTCAAGACATTTCTTACTATGCTGTGTTTTCTTTAGGTATACTCTCCTTTGTTAATACCATGCCAAAAGTGAAGCGAGATTTCTAAAACACCACATCGATAAACAAATATGTGCAACGATTGGTGCTTGGAAGTTGATGGACAGGATGGTGAGGAGGAGAAGATGTATGGGAACGAGACCTTGACGGAGGTCCTCGGCCGGAGCTTTATCTTCGGCGGCCGCCGCTTCTATAGTTTTTTATGTTCATGGATTAAAAAAATGTTGTTTTATATTTAAAAATTGTTCATGATTTAATCAAATGTTTCCGAGGTTCAAAAATTTGTTCACTGGCTAAAGAAATATGTTCTCGAATTCCAAATAATTTGATGGGTTGAAAAATACGTTCATGGATTCAGAAAATGTGGTTTCATATTTAAAATTTGTTCATGTAGTTTGAAATAATATTCATGAGGTTTAGTCAAATGTTCTTTAGGTTCAAAAAGCTGTTCACGGGCTCAAGAAAATACTTCACAAAATTAAAAAATGTTCACATATTTCAAAAAAGGATCACGAATATGAAAAAAACACGAGATTAAAAAAAAATGATTGATGGGCTTAAAAATACATTCATGGATTGAAGAAAGGTCATGAAATTTTAAAAAATATTCATAGTTTCAAAAAAGTTTGTTCATCGGATCGAAAAATGTGCATTGTACAGCAAATGCTCATGATTTGGCCCATCTAACAGGGGTGGCCCGCCCGTCATATACACATCACGCCGCGCCTGTGTTAATGAAGGCGCGCAGGAGGCCGTTCCGCCGTGTTTATGAGGGGCGCGTAGTCGCAGGGCGGTCTCCGAGGCGACGCGACTGGACGGGGGAGGCGACGCGACTACACAGCGGCAGGCACGGCAGGCACGCGTCGCATTAAAGCCGGCGACAGCGTGCGCGACAATCCACGCGCCGGCGTCGCAGCGTTCCTACGCAATGCATTTACGCCGGGGCAGATGCTCACGCACCACCCACCTCCCTCACTGCTTTATATCCCTCCCTCGCACGTCCATCATCTCCCATGCCTCTCTCATCTCACGCCTCTCTCATCTCCCATGCCGCACCCCTGTCTACCACACCCTCTGCACCAATCCATGGCGAACAACTACGAGGCGGCCAGCAGCAGGCACAGCGGCCGCACAATCGGCCGCACAATCGGCACGGAGGAGGCCTGGGACCTGTACCGGTACGGCCTGCTGGTGCCGCCGGATTCCCGCCTGCCCACGGGGAGGCGCACGTCACCCAACGGTGGGCTCCCCGTCCCCGCGCTGCCGTAGACGCTAGATCAAATCCGGTCCCACATCGCTCGTCGGCGCTTGTGGCTGACGCCCCAACAGCGCGCCCTGCTCGAGTTCGAAGACAACAACTCGGCCGCGTGGCTCCGGCGGTTCGAGCGCGAGCACAACGAGGTGCTCGCCGCCTACGACGACCCAACACCACCGAGCCGCTACAATGCGGACGGCCGTCACGCCCGGTGGGACGGCACCGGCCACACCGTTGCCTCCGCCATCGAGGCTGTGCGACAGCACGCTCTGGCAGGAAACACCACCCCGTTACGGCTGATGTCGATTCGTCCACGGCGCAACGACCGTCAGGAGGAGCGCCAGTCCCGGGCGCCGCGCCGCAGCTGCCGGCTGGTGAAGGAGGAGCGCCGCGAGCCACCGCGTCGTGGAGGAGGTGGCGGCGGCATTGTCATCCGCGAACGCCGTGAACAACGGCGTTCCCCACCACGCGGGCGGCTCTACCTACGCCGCCCTAGGTCGCCGCCACGGCCGGTCGAGGTCATCCCGTATGGCTACGATGTGCCCTCCCCGCTCCGCAATGAGCACGAGGGCGACAGCCCCGACTTCTTGGCGGCGCTCGCCGACTCGGTGGCCACCATCGAGCGAGACTTGCCGGGTCTCATGGTGACCTCGGCGCAGATGGCGGCCTCCTCCGGCGGCGGCGCCTCCACCAGCCGTGCGCCGCGACGATGCCTCCTCTAGCCGCGCCGGCTCCTACTCCACCTACGTGGTGCTCGACGACGACGACAACGACGACGCCTGGCTGGACACCGACAACGACGAGTAGGCTAGGGTTAGGGCGCCTAGGCCGCCGTATTTAAAATTTCATTCGAAATCTTTGTAATATATAAGAAATATGAATGAAATTTGAATCCTTTCATTTTTTTTGGAATCAGTTTGAATGCCCGCAAGTTGTTCGATCCGTTGCTCGCCGTTGGGGGGCAGGCCTTTGGGGTCCGCCGCTGTGGGCGGCCTCAAAAAGTTGGGTGGACATGTCTCCAGCACCCCCTAATTGGGCCTCAATTGAGGGGTGCCGGACATCCCATTGGAGCCCCCGGACACCCCATTGGAGGCCCCCGATGGAGATGCTCTAAAACAATCTGCCGCCATTGTAGGAAGTAGGTTTACTGAACTGAACCCAATTAAGCCGCTGATTTTTGGACGGAAGGCTCGAGCAGAGCCCGACTTTAAATTAATAAAGCCATCCGGCCAAGGTTCCCCACATAACAAATATCTTCCGCCCTAAGCGGTACAACAGATAAGTCCACGGTAGCACGCAGGCTACGGTACAAGGGTGAAAGACAGCACCCCAAAACAACGAGCTAATGCGAGATAAAAGTGATAGCCTAAGATAAAGGCAGCGCGTCCGGTCTGTCACGGACGGAGTCGTGAAGCAAACGAATCCTGCCAATCGCTTGCCCCAGTGCTTCCCGATCCTGCCTCCTAGCCACTGGCTTCCACACCTGCAAATACATCGCCATTTTGAATAACCCGTCAGCCGGTTGAGAAGGAAACACCCCCTCAATCGAGAATTTATTCCTAATGTTCCACAAAGACCAAAGGAGAGCCGCACAACAAATCCAAAGAACTCGTTTGTGTTGACCCGACTCTAAGGAAATAAGCCTATACACGTCTGTGAAACAAGAGGGATTCCATGTGCAGTGCAACAGCTCCCTAGTTGCGCTCCACATAAACTTCGCCAGTGGACACACGAAGAAAATGCGGTTCGTGTCCTCCATCTCCTCACATAGGGCACATCTGCCCGTCGAGGGACCCCTTCTCCTAGCAATATTATCATTCGAAGGTAGGCATTTCCTAACCAATTGCCAAAGGAAAAGACGGATCTTTAGGGGAATAGAAATTCCCCAGATCTCGCTATAGTGTTTCCTAGGGGTGCCATCACAAAGTTTATTATATAGAGACCTAACCGAGAATTTCCCGGATGGTTCCAGGGCCCATGTCAGAGCGTCCTGGTCTGGAGAGGGAAGGAACTCCGGGAGCTCCCGCCGGAGGTCGATCCATTCAGCGGTCTCAGCCGGACCAAGTGTCCGGCGTAGGGGAATATGCCATTCCCCCTCCCGGTTGGCTTGTGCCACCGAGACCTCTGGTAGAGTCGTAATGGCAAAGATGGCCGGAAAGCAATCTCTGAGGGGCCCCGACCCCATCCACCAGTCAATCCACAGTCTCGTGGATTTCCAGTTCCTCACAGAGTGTTTTGCCCCCAAGCAAATCAAGTTCTTAATTTTCTGGAGTGCCATCCAGAATTGGGAACCTCCTCCATGTGCGTCTACCAGGATATCTTTAGACCTCAAGTATTTGGCCCTGAGGATGTCAGCCCAGAGGCCTGACTCCCCCGACAGAATCTTCCAGACCCATTTTGCCATAAGGCATCGGTTCATGAGTTTGGTATCCATAATACCTAAGCCCCCCAAGGCCTTGGGTTTACACACTGCATCCCAGCGTACCAAGTGGTATTTACGTTTCTTCCCGTTCCCTTCCCAAAAGAAACGAGTGCGATGTCCGTCCATCGTCCGGTGAACCTGTCTCCCAACAGGCAGACCGCCATAGCGTGGAGTGCAAGGCTGGATATACAAGCATTGGTGAGTGTGAGCCTCGCGGCCGAGGACATCAGCTTTCCCATCCATGGGTCCTCCCGCTTAGCAACTTTGCCCATGAGGGGATCCTAGGCCCCATCCCGCAAAGCTCTGTTGCTGATAGGGAGCCCAAGGTAGGTGAACGGGAAGGAGCCCTACTTACAGTTAAGCATCTAGGCCACCCGCAGCTGTTCCTCTGGACTGGCCCCCAATACCACAACCTCACTCTTGTGAAAGTTGATCCTAAGACCCGACATGTTCTCAAAACACAACAGGATGAACTTCAGGTTGGTAATGGCTCGATCATCATGCTGGATCATGATGATCGTGTCATCTGCATATTGCAGATGCGATACCCCTTCTGGTATCAGATGGGGCACAACACCCCTGATGTGTCCCGTCCTCTTGGCTGCATCCAGAATGGCTGCCAAAGCCTCGACCACGTAGTCGAAGAGAAGGGGGATAGGGGATCGCCCTGTCGAATCCCTCTACCATTGCGGAAGAAATTCCCCATTTCTCCAACTTTAGGTGCTGATTTTGAATGGCGATTCACAACATCATAAAAACGAGCAGATCGCCAACTTTAGGTGCTTTGGCATCCTGCCGTCTATGTTCCGTCCAACTATCTTTTGGAGGGGGGACAACAACTTGCACTCCCTTTGAGCTGTGACGAAAAAACTCTTGTTTCCTGTAGATGGTTGGAAGACTGTTCATGTTTACTGAAGAGCTTAGTACTGCAGAAAATCAGCTTCTAATTAGACCCTGCGTGCACTTGCATAAACAGGTTAGCATGCGCCTTCTTGTTAAAGACCAGCTAGGCCTAACAATATGATCGACATGGCAACACAGGCTGAGCAACTGAAATGCTCCATCTGTCGGGACCAAATACCCTGGTGCTACTGTTGCATCGCTGGTCTGGTGAGCATCGTTAACTGATGACGAATGTCTAAATTGGCATTTCTAGAACGTACGGCCCGATCAAAGACATAGTTGTTGGGCAATCACGTCGTTTCTGGTGTGTGAGAAGAATTATCACGCGCGCACCGCTAGTTCTTCTGCAGAATTCTTTGTTTGAAGCTACGCCGGACAAAACTTGACGGTATCCGGAAGGAAAACGCTCTTGGTGTCGACTTCTCGCACACACAAATGGAGGCGGGACCTCCTGACGGCGGCGGTGCTCCTCGGCTGGCGGCGGCCTGGCTCGGCGGCATGATTCCCGCGACCGGTAGAGTGCGACACCACCGTTGGCCGCTGAGAGGCACGGTAGTCTGCTACGGCCGGCTGGTTGTCGGAGGGCAGCCGGCGACGCCCACCAGCCCAGATCTGGGCCTGGGCGGGCCGCGGTGGGCGTGGTGGCGTCTACTCCGGTGGACTACGAGTAAAGGCAGGTGCTTGGTATGGCGGTGTCGGCGGTTCCCCTGCTGTAGTGCGGCGGGGCGACTTCACGGGCCCTCTCGGGCTCGGCCAGACCTGGTTTGTCCTGACACTGCATCTGCTCGGCTATCGCCTCCCGGTGGTGGTGGCAGTTCCCTCTCGCGTGCCGCTGTATCGCTGACGTTCGTCGACGTTTTTACTTCTCGGTCTTACCGGCCTCGCGACGTGGGCCACAGTGAGACGGCGATGGTGATTGCAAGACCGTGGTGGCGTGCGCTGGTGGGTGGCAAAATTGGTGGAGCGTCCCGGAGTGCCCGGGGGTTTGCCTGTGGCAAGATGGTTAGGAGGGTGGTTGTACCCCCAGCACACCAGAGTTCAAACCCCAGGTTTGACACTGGTGTTTCTCATTTACGCGGAATATTCTTCAGTAGGAGGCGACGTTCCCGTCGACAGCGAGGCGTCTGTGATGACTTTGTCAATCTCAAGACCTGACCGTCGGCTCAGTCTTCCGGAGCTGCTCATAGGGATATGGTGTGCGTGCGTGCATTCATAGGGGTGAGTGTGTGCTCGTGTATGTGAGCGTCTGCGTTGTATTGTGTTTCGCCAAAAAAAAAAGACACAAAGCCAAAGCGTGAAAGAGGGCCATTTTTTTCTTTTGCAATCCTGGCATGTGATCGACGAGACGATAGAAAGGCTCAAATGCCATGCCGTTGGCCCATGGCGCCATGCGCCGGTCAGGCGACTTGATTCCTCTCTTTTGACCCATGAACACTTGAAGTGTTGAAAATAGCTTTATGGTTTGTAATTGCATCTTACAGAACAAATATATTATATTCATACTGGAAAATTTACAAAAAAAAGTTCGCGCTAGATCTTGGTTTAGATCATGACGGCAAACATCGGTTTTTACATCATACATAACAGTTCATTAGTTTATATACATAAAACAACTAGAGCTAGATTTTAACATAAATCTAATTAAAACATAAAACTAACCAAAAGAGACAACTAGAGATCTTCACTTGGCCTTATGCCGGGCTGCCGTGCTACTCGCTACTCGCCATTTGAGGAGTAGAGCTGGAGTAGGCGCTGGCGGCGACGATCCTCCTCACACTACCGCGCGCGTGGGGCATGCCCGGGAGTCACGCTCTGTCTGCGTTCAACGCGTGGAGCAACCGAACGTTCGCACGACGCCGCTTTCCAGCACGCCGCTTGGAGTGCAAGGACTTGGCGCAACGCGCGCCATCAGCTCGTCTTCGTCGACGATCACAGCAAAGGGGATTGGGGGAAGGGGATGGCTAACCCTAAATCACCCTCAGTTCACAAGATATAGTGAAATTACCTGGAAAGTAATTTAGTGCTTACCAAAATTTCTTTTGCAAGCCGTACGGATATATGGTGCCTGTTCGACTCATCAAAATAGATTAAACCCGCATATTAGCTGAAATTTTCTAGGCCAGGGTTATTAGGATTTGCTAGAGAATGCTAAGCCTCACTCCTTAGAGCATCTCCACCGGCACCCTCCAAACGACCCCCAGAGGTCCATTGGGGGTCCGGACGCCAAAAACCGCCACCAGCGCACCCTTCACAGGGTCGGCCCGAGCAAAATCGTGTCCGGCACCACCGAGGGGGCGGCCCACCTGTCATAGAGACACGGCACGAACATGTGCTCTAATGGCGCCGTGCAGGAGGCCGTTCCGCCCGCGTTAATGTCGACGCGTTTCCGCAGGCGACGAAGGGACGTGAAGGCGATGCGTCTGCCGCACGCCTCGCATTTACGGCGACGCCTGCTGAGCGCCCAGCCTTTCCCGGCTTGCCAAGCGACGCAGTGGTAGAGACGTGTTGCCGCCATTAACTCCGACGCGACGCGTGCTCACCCACCCGGCGCTTCCCGCCCAGCGCCACCGCTTCCCGCCTCTACCTTGGCCGACTATAAAGAGGGCCCGCCGTGCAGCCATTTCACCACACCAGCACCGACGCTCGCCGTAGCCATTTGACCACACCACCAGTCGTAGCCGTAGCCCGGAGCATAACCATGCCTCGCCGCCTCGCCACCTCATGGGCCACCCTCACCCAGGCAACACGTCGTGCTCACGGCATGACGCAGGAGGACGCCGCCGACGAACAGTCGACTGGGCGGATGTGGACGACGTCGACGTGGATGAGTAGGAGGAGAAGGAGCCGGTGCAGGACCCGTACCCCGGCCGGGAGCCGCCGCCGGAGTTCGATGAGGTGCCGCCGCCGCTGCAGCAGGAGCCGGAGCAGGCGCTCCCGCCGCCGCTGTGGCCCGACCAGGTGGTTGCCGCCAACTCGTTCGAGAGCTGGCGCAACGAGCAGGCAAGCCGCCAGGTCAGGCTTGGCTACGAGGCGGCTGGGGATGCCGTGGAGGCCGCCATCATCCAGGCCTCCATCGCGAGCGCGGAGCGCGACGAGCGTTGTCGCGCCTTCATGGCCGCCGAGCAGGCGGCGCACGAGCAGCTCAATGTCCAGGCGGAGGAGCCCAGGCAGCACCAGCTCATCGCCCAGGCGGAGGAGCTAGCGCATGTGGCCTCCCAGCTGCGCGCCGAGCAGGAGTCCCACGAGGAGCTAAACCAGATGCGGGTGAGTTAGGCGCAGGCGAGGGCAGCGGCGGCATAGAGGTATGCCGAGCGCCGGGCGGCAGAGAGGGATGCCATGCGCCGGGCGGCGAGCGCGCTCCGGCAGGAGAGGCGTGTGCGCTCGCGCTTAGCCCAGATCTATAAGGCCGCGCACGACGACGAGGCTGGCCCGAGCGGCGGAGTTTAGATTAGGGTTTATTAGTTTAAATTTGTATCGTTTAGTTTAAATTTGTATAGTCTTAATTTAAGTTTGAATCTAAAACAGTCGTCGCTTTTATGTTTGTTTGAGTTTGAGGCAAAATTTGTAAACGCCCACAAGGTGTTTGTAGTTTGGTCGGCATCTCGTACCGTTTGGGGGGTGGGCCTTTGGGGTGCGCCGCTGTGGACGGGCTCTAAAACTTGGACGGATATGTGTCCGGCACCCCAATTGGGACTCAATTGGTGGTACCGGACACCGATTTGAAGGGTGCCCGTGGAGATGCTCTTAAAACTCCCTCGTCTTTGAGTGAAATGTATCATTAGTCATCGAACTTGTCCACGTCGCTCACTTTTATCACTGTACTTTGGAAAGTGGGATATACGTGTTAGATCCACTGAATCGTCTAGGTTAGATCAATACCGGTAGAAGGATAGGAGGAGGGGAAATCGTGTACCTCCTCCGTGGTTTGGGGCACTCGAGATGCCGTCCATGGTGGACGGTGGCGGTTGTGGCAGAGTAGCAGTGGCGGCGGTGGTGGAGCTTCCCGTGACACTGCGCTTGACCTAGATCGGGTTGGTCTGTTGGTGGGGTGGTGGAGCACGACGAACCTCGTTTTTTGTGCCTCCGACCCCCCCACCTGTCTTTATAGCGCAGGCCAACAGGGGCCCACCAACCAGTGCACGGTTGGACGCCCCCGATCAGGGCGTGGTCAAGGGTCCGGTGTGACCGTTGGGTCACACGGGAGGAGATCAACCTAACATTCTCCCCTTGATCTCAACTTTTACTTTTAACTATATACTTTTCGCTTTACTCGTTTCATCACAGATCAGTACATAGAGCATGTTTCATCGTCACAGCTCAATTGCCGATAGAATCAGACAGCTACAATATACGTCTCTGTTTTAAAACAAATCCTGTTACTTTTGGGCCTCTTTATTGTCCGGAAATCATATAGACTATACCATAAACCCATGTCGACTATGTGTTCTCCAAAACACACTGGGCGGTAAGCCTTTAATTAGCAGATCTGCAAACACTTGTGTGTTTCTTTTATCTATTCCTCTTATGCTCCAAGCATTTCAACATAATTCCGGACTTTCTCCTTTACAACGTATAACTCTGTGTCAATGTGTTTGGCACCACACTTGACTCGTTGTCTTAGGAGTGAATTACTTAATGGTTATTGCTGTTGTCAACCATTATCAATTCTGGGTACATGTTTCTTAACCATTTTGCCTATCCCTCAGCCTCATATGATGCTATAACATATCTTTACATCACATTGATGTCAAACTTTAATTCTTTGGAGATTTTCCACACAAAAACTCTAAATGTGAAAATTTAGCGACAATTGTGGATTTCGCTATACATTTCACAAATTTTTTCAGAGTACTCACAACCTTTTGAGAGCACTCTTATAGATCTATCTTTGTACTCACAACCTTTTGAGAGCACTTGTTTCTTTTAGCATGAGGCCAATATCTTTGATTCCATTCCAGTGATCTATATCTGGATTGGACATTGCCAAAACAACCCGGATACATGAATTGTCAGGGTAATATTGAGCAACCAACAGCGGAAGCACATGGTACCATATCCATTTGATCCGTTCTATGTTATCTCTTGGAACACTAAAGTTCCCAATTCCATTACCCTTGTCAATAAGAACAGGCGTAGGTTTTCTCGACATGCATGCTATAGAGACTTCTTCTCAGCATGTCCATGTGATATTTCTAATACCCCTTTTCTTCTTTTCTCAGTAAATCTCGATACTTATATCGAGAGACACTCTACCGAGAATACTATTTTGAGGACAAGAACTTCTTTTCTCTGCCGGTAGTAGATTGACATCACCACTAGCAAGTAGGATATCATCCACATACACAGGATTAGGAAATGAATTTCCCATTCTATAAGTTTGCACAAATGCGATTGTCCTCTCATTTTCTTTAACCCAAAATAACTTTTGATTCTAGAGACTTGCTCTAGTCCATAAGATCCCTTGTGATCTTTACTTTCATCTGATGTAACTCAGATCATTATGTGCCATTAGCACTCATTATAATCTGTTTATTCTCTTAGCGCAAATCTTTCGATTTAAAATCGCTTTACATATTTCCTTTGGAGTCACATTGGTGTTGTAGACCCTTTATAGCCTACATAGTCTCTAATCATTAAGACAAGTAGACACTTGTCAAAATTGATTGAGCGCTTCTTATAATTTCTGTAAATAAGGTGGGATCAACCTTCATTTAAATTTCTCTGATATAGACTTTATAGTCATCTGTTTTTCTCATATGGGGATGTTGTTGTTCTGTCATTGCCTAGAGGCAATTAATTCTGTAGTCTTCTATTGCTATAGCTCTTACAAGGACCTAAAATACAAGATCCATGTTTGCTTGTTCATCTCTATTATAAAGCAACAAGCTCCCCCGGATAAAATCTATTCGAGCCTTAGGTATGTTCATACCATGCTCCCCAGATTACTCCATTTTCTCCAAAATGGTGTATCCTTAATCCTTTTATTTGGGTTTATTCTGTTAACCTGTCAATCTGTCTTCTTTATAGCACTTTGAGTACCGTCCTTAGTCTCCTTTCGGAGCTGTAAAATATCCAAGAATACATCTATATTTTTACTTTAGGGGTATCATTATTGTGATCGTCGTACACCCCAGACGATCACAATTCATCATAGATCACTTAGGGGAGTCTATTCTGTAATACTCTCTATCTCCCCCTCGAAATGTGGCAAGAACCTTTTGCCACAATTTCGAAACTTTGATTATCTGCTTTATTCAAAATGAAGTTGTCTTTTAATGTATGGGAGTACTTTTTCCTTATTCCCTTTTCAAAACTCACAAGAGTTCTTTATCAATGATACTTTTTGCAAGTCACACTTGCATACCATTCTTAACTTGAGGTTCATTTGTAACTTTATTCTCTTTTGACTCATTAAGTGTTTTATAACTATGACACATAAAATGTGCAATCGATATAAAACACATGAGTCGTCACATCTTTCTCCTGTCATACAGGATAAGTCCTTTGTCAAAATTTTCTCCCGCCATGCGGGTATTTTCCCAGACTTTTCCTACCACGTGGGTATTATTATCGTCTTTTCCCGTCATGCGGGTATTCAAGAGACATAGATGCCACAATTGGCTCTTTAGACTGCATATTGAATCATCAAATTCAGAAATAAATCTGAATACACTTTTATACACATGCTTAATCCAACGTTGGTCAAATTAAGCATTCATGTTGCTCGTTTAAAAAATTTCTTCATATGATATACATGAAAGAAATTCGTTAAACAAAGCTCTGAATGATTTTTTGTTTTCTTCATGAAGAGTACATGAAAGACATTTGTCAAACAAGACTCTCGATGATCTATTTTGTATTCTTGGATTAATATCCAAGAATTCTTTTTCTTTTGCAGTCATTCTTTAGAGAGAACATATCTCTCACTTTATGACCTTTCTTGGTCATCTTTCGGGTCACAAGTACCCATTCTTTTGCTTTCACGAATGAAAACATGAGAATCTTTGTCTGAGAAAATATTCAATAATAATAAACAATAATGAGCATAAAAATAACCCTACGTTGGTCTGGTTAAAGATATGCACATTAAATCTTTAAAACTTTCTTCTATATTCTAAATCACCGTTGGGCAGAATTAGAATAAAACATCATCTTTCTACACTAATTCTACATCACCGTTGGGCAGAAATAGAATCAATGCATAAAACTCATAAACAATATGATGATAATATTTCTATTGCAATAAAGAACTCTGTTTGGAAAATGACATTATCATCAACTCTATTTCAGCGGAAACATGAAATATACATATTTCTATAGTTCAAGAGCATTTCTTGATTTTTATCTTTTCTCTGAAAATTGATCACTTTCATGCAAAATTATCAGAGATCTAGCCCTTTGACTATAGAACTCATATAATTATCGTACTGCTATCATCAACGTTGGTCAGAAAATAACAATACCATAATTAATCTGTTAAACAAGTATTTCTCTTTTTCCTCCTTTCTAGTTAAATTTTCCCGTTGGTTCCAATTTAATTAGAGGAGAGTCCTTTTACTTTACAGCAGAAACTGTAAAATATTTTCTGTATTTCACAAACATTGTACTGTTTAACATTTAACAAAACATGATTATGTTATTAACAACGTTGGTCGTAGAATAACAGAATCATAATTGTTTCAATAATTCCTTTAACATGCTCTTGTAATTTAATTCTTTCTTTATTTCTATTTACACTTTAAGAGCACTTTTATATATTTGCAGCGGAAAAACATGAATAAAATTCATGAACTTTACTCTTTTCACAACTATTTCTGTCACTGTTTGTGCAATTAAAACTATATTACCGTTGGGCAATAAAAGAAATAAATGCACCTTTTAATACAAAATAAACAAATCATGATCATGCTATTAACAACATTGGTCATTTAATAACAGAATCATAATCACCTTTAATATCACTTTAATCAAGCTTTTAATTCTCACTTTAAATCATGATAATGCTATTAACAACGTTGGTCAATTAATAACAGAATCATAATCATCATTAATATCACTTTATCACGGTTTTATTCTCACTTTATTGCTTTTAGCAATTACTTTTAACTATTTGCAGCGGAAATTATATACACTTTATACTTTTCAGAAACATTTCTGTATACTTTTATATTTCCTAAACAAATTTTTGTTGGAATAATTTGAATAGGAAAAACTATGCAAAATTCAGCACAAAATTGGACAAAAAAATGCCAAAACCGTGCTAAAATTAAAAACAAAATTGTATATGTGCAGCCCGCAGCTATCTGTCGCGCGCGGCGACGCGTAACAGCGGCCCTCGGCCCGTGCGCTGCAGCGTTATCTGCCGCTCGCGGCGACGCGGAAACGGGCCCGCAGCGGCCCGTGGCCTGCATCTTTCGGCCCAAAAACCCGCCTACGTGCTAGGGTTAGCGGCCGGTCGATCCTGGCCGTCCGATGCGATCGGACGGTCGTCCGTGATCGACGCTGGAACGAAGACAACGGGGCCGTCCCCGACCGAACCCTAGCGCCATTCTTTCTCTCCCTCTCTATTCGCTCTCGCCCCTCGCTCGATCCCGCGCGACGGCGGCGGAGAAAAACGAGGCGGTCGCCGGCCGCGGCGCCCGCCGGAGACGGCCGCACGCCGCGCTGGCCCGTGCGCCTCGCCGCGCTGGCGGCTGGCCGGGGCCCGCGCCGAAAACTGCCTGCCCCGCGGTCTCGCTGGAGACGGCCGAGCCGCGCTGTGGCGGCGACGGCGCCGTGCGCCCGCGCCTCCCCTTTCCCTCTTCTTTTCTTTCTTTTTCTTCCACCATAACAGCCCGAAGGCCAAAAACGTGAAGCGGCGGCGCCTCCCCTGCCCCCTTGCGGCGCGTGCGTGCACCCGAGGGTGAGCGCATCGCCGTCAAGCGGCGCAGGCGGTGGTGCCCTTTTCCGGCGACCGGCCGGTGAGGATTTCTTTTCCCCTCTTTTTCTGTATCTAGGGTTAGGGTTTCGAGATATTTCCTTTGCCCCCGAGGGGGTGTGTTCTTCGTCCAGATGCCCCGGCTTGCCGATGCGCATCGGGATCGAGAGGAACGGCTCGGCCTTGCGGCGGGGCACCTTGCCGGCGAGCCCGAGGGCAAAACCGGTGAGTTTCTTTTCTATTTTCTTTTCTACACGAGTAAAGATCTAGAACCCAGTAGGCTCTGATACCATTGTTAGATCCACTGAATCGTCTAGGTTAGATCAATACCGGTAGAAGGATAGGAGGAGGGGAAATCGTGTACCTCCTCCGTGGTTTGGGGCACTCGAGATGCCGTCCATGGTGGACGGTGGCGGTTGTGGCAGAGTAGCAGTGGCGGCGGTGGTGGAGCTTCCCGTGACACTGCGCTTGACCTAGATCGGGTTGGTCTGTTGGTGGGGTGGTGGAGCACGACGAACCTCGTTTTTTGTGCCTCCGACCCCCCCACCTGTCTTTATAGCGCAGGCCAACAGGGGCCCACCAACCAGTGCACGGTTGGACGCCCCCGATCAGGGCGTGGTCAAGGGTCCGGTGTGACCGTTGGGTCACACGGGAGGAGATCAACCTAACAATACGGTCACTGAAGACACACTAGTAGCCCACCTACGGTCACTCCCTCCCGTATTGTGTGTATTTTGCCTGCGTAGCATACATTGACCTGGCTGACCGTCAAATATGTACCTCGTGGCATCACCATCTTTTAGAGGGCCTATTTTGCAAAATCCGCGCTATCTTGCCGACGCTACGGCGCGGGGGCAGCACAGGGAACGGTAGAGTGCGGGAGGAGGAGGAAAATATGAAGAGCTCATGGGAACTCTTCGGAGCGGTTGGACCAGGGAGAGGAGCACCGGCAACATCACGTTCGTGCAGCAGGGCAGCGCAATTGACATGCGCATCATGTCGCTCACCGTCCTGGGCGCGTCAATGGTGTCCTTTGAGGTGGTCCGCGTCCTGGCGTGGGTGCTTAGTGATCGTGCCGGCCTTTAGGACCTTCTCCCTGACGAGCGGCCGTCTCGGCTGCAAGCCTGCAACCGATGGGCGCCGGCCGGCTGCTCATGGCGTCGCGGCACTGGCCGACATGAGGATACCAGACGCGGCCGATAGCGAGGAGTTCATCAGCTTCACGTGGAACATGCCGCAGTACTTGGTGCTCGCTGGCGCGGATGTGTTCTGCTACATCGGGCTGCTAGAGTTCTTCTACAACAAGGCGCCAGAGTGGATGAAGAGCATGTGCGACGTTGCTCACCGTGGCGCTGAGCAGCTACACGAGCCATCTACGCCGTCCTCAACGCGCTCACGGAGTCACGGCCACCAGCGGCCGGCCCATGTGGATATGAGACTATGGGTAGTTCTTCTGGACCATGGCGCTGCTGTACAACTGGGAAAGATGGAAACATCAGGGGGATTTCTGGAAGAATTACACACGATCGGGATAGGTACACCCTGCCACATCATCAAATACGTACCCTGTATTGTCGTGAGTGACCGTAGTGAGCCGGCCCGACGTCTTTCTGGAACGTAAACTGAAGTTCAGGAAGTACAGTGATGAAAGTAAGTTCGATGACTAATGATGCATTTCACTCCTCGTCTTTCGATTCATTGCGCAACTGCTCGCTCGTCATCGCTTTATCCATGGCCGTTCAGTGACATGAGCCGTGTGTGCGTGCGTGGCGTGGATCTGAGAGACGGTGACCACCGGCTGACCGGCGCCGTACGCTCGATCCGAAGAGCCCATCCACGTCCGTCCATGAATCCGGCTAGTCAGCAGCACGCGTGGCCCGTTCAAGTCCCTCCTCGTGACACCTGTACTGTAGGGGCCTGTTTGGATGCTTGCATGCTTTTTAAGCATTTTGCATCCG
Organism: Poa pratensis; assembly: GCA_947311845.1. NCBI lineage: Eukaryota > Viridiplantae > Streptophyta > Magnoliopsida > Poales > Poaceae > Poa > Poa pratensis. Next base: position 101,426,659 of record CAMZMU010000085.1, read on the forward strand.
TGTCCCAACTCAGTCTGGCCTTGAAGAGATGAGGCCTGAGCCATGTTGTGCAGCCTGTTTGGCTACCAACAATGTTCTGGCCAGACCCGTTCGGCTGGGTGCAACATTTCGTGCACCTGGAGTTTGGTTGCCCACTAAAAGCCCATGCGGTTGAAGACAATACACTCAAACGTGCTGCAAATGCGTATATTCCCACAATACGCAGGATCTACTCAAATACGGTGGTCCAAATAAAAAACTTACAACATGAAAGTTGTGCGGAATGTTGAGATCTAGCCACACGTCAAAGGGTTTCTCAAATGGTCGACCGAGTACAAAGAAATTGACAAAATTCATCCCAAAACGTTCAAAAGGGAACTTCGAAAATCGAAAGCTACGTTCGACGAAACCCAAAACCGAGCACGGGAATGGAACCCCCTCGTCGACGCGCACATAGTTGATGTTCAACATTTTTCGAATCGCCTTACATATGTGTAGATCCGAGTCATGCTTAGTAGAGGAGTTTATGAGGAGGAGAGAAGATTGAAGCACAAAAGCTTGTACGCGCTCAGCCACCGGTTGCAGGGAACAGTGCGCACGCGGGGTGGCTCTGTGGGAACGGCCGATCCGACCGTTCCTCCTCAGCCTGGCCTAGCGTGTTTTAAGTTTCGTGCAGATGCAAGCGCGGGTGGGCCAGGAAACCAAACGGCCGTTTTTTTTTTGGAGCGCGAGGGCCTGGTTCGGGTGCTCTTGGCCTACCAAACACGCCCTAGGTATCCGTGGCAGAAAGCAATCATCGGCATGGGCGTCCTCGCCGGAGTTTGTCAGGTTCGCTTGCTCTGAGCAGATGGGAAATGACCGTTGGTTCATTTTCCGTTCGTGACGTCCGTCGTTTTAATTTGGGCTCTGTGCCACCGAAAAGGTGGTAGCTTCGGCGAGCACAAGAAAGTGCTGGCAGCATAGTTTAATGTTGATCTCTGCCGCATTAAGGCCGGATCTTACTTAAGGTGTTTGAAGCGGCGCATATATCCGTGGTAAAATTAGCCCAAATGGGTATAGCTGTACTTGTGCTGCTCGATTTATCTGCCATGGACAATGCTCACTGAAAGAGCGCTGCTAACGCTGACAGAGTGTGACAGTGAAGGACGAACCCAAACACGCTGACGTTATTCAGGTGATTTGCTTTCTTCTACTCCAAGAACATTCAGAAATGAGGCGAGTCAGGCTCAGACTCAGACTCGATCACCCGAGAATGCAGGATTATACGATGGCAGCCATCAAATTCCGCCTCCGTCCCGAAAACTACTGGTAAGAGCAGGCGAAGCTAATTAATCCACCCATGGAAAGGTCGCTCGCGTAATCCTCCACACTGTCTGTTCCCAGTCCCACACTCCAACTCCGCGCTCTGCTCACTGCTCCCCATCCGCGGCAGGCAGAGGCGACAGACAGGACAATGCGGAGCGAAGCGGCCGGCGGCTGGTCCGCCGCCCGCGCTCCTCTGCTTCGACCTCAAGCCCTTCCTCTGTTAGCAACCTAGTGCTCAGATTCTCTCAATCACACACAGATACATGAATTTGGTAGCTGGATACAAGAACAATCAAGAAGTGGATGGGGAATCAGAGTCGAGGTAGGTAGGTAGGGTTCGCCGCCGCCGCCGCCGCCGGTTCGGGTTCGTGATCCCACTGGATGTCTTCCTCGTTGCGTTCCATTTGATACTTGTAGGTGTTGTGGTCGTTGCCGATAGGTGGGCCAAGCCCATGATGAATGCTCCAGCACCGGACAAACCCAGGCCCATGTCCAGTATAGGAAGGGTCCCTAACACCCCTCCCCCCTTGAAACACGGCTTGACCCCAAGCCGTAGTCATAGAACAGAGAAGCTCTAAGCCTCCAGGGTCCCAAGGAATGTGAAGTGGAGCTTCTTGGAAAGCAGCAGAAAGTGCACCATCACACACACTGGAGTTCCTTTGAACTTGTATTGCCTTGAGGCCATTAGAGTCCAGGTAGTCGAGGGTGTAATTGTAGTTGTCGTGGTCGAGGCAGCGGATAACGGAGATCATTGCACACCTCCTTCCTTGAAAGACAGCTTGTCTATCAACTGCCAGGAACAAAAACAGGGCAGTGCCTCCATTGTACCAGTATGAGAGGCAGAGGCTCTCATTATCCTCATATGACAGCTCATGTGTGATGAATTGTGCATGAACGCTAGGTGGAAACTTCCTAGTTGCAGGCATCTCGTTACTTCCAATGAGGACGTATTCAGGCTAGAATGTTATGTCTACATGTGTGCTTCCCTGCAAGCGATAGCCAATTCGATGCGGCTCCCATAAGAACTCAGCAGCACACCTTGAGCTGCTGGTCGTGGCTTGTGAGGCGTGAGCAAAGTATGGTCAACATATATACTCGGCAACCCCTTGATGACATTGAACACGCAGTCAAGAGCAATGTCCCAGTGTGCTGCATGTTTGTCCAAGTTGTTACAAGCCAAACTGAACTTGGTTGGTGCTAGGATAGGAAGCTGATATGCATGAGTTAACATCAAAATTGACTGGAATGAACAAGAAACAACCAGCTGCGTAGAAAATCCAGTGCTGAACATGCTCGTGATTTCAGTCAAGGGAGCAGACGTATACCACCATAGTTCAATGTTTTTCAGAGCAACAGACTGACTAGGAGTGAGCAAAGCTGGCCGGCCAATTGCAGAATATGTAAACTTCCAGTTCGGACAGAGTTTTGCAAGATGAATTAGTCCACAGCGAAGCACTGAAACTATATTACCCCATTGCAGCTGAGCAGAGTTGTAGGCACCCCGCAATTTCTTAACATGAATTGGCATAGCACTGATCCATGTTGTGATGCGGAACTTGGTAATGGACACACCACCATCTTGAAGTTCAAGCAGTATTACCTCAATTGTCAGCTGCTCCAACCCAGTGACTACAGATTTAGCGAGAGGTGTGTTGTATCCACTAGAAACTAGTACAGCCAGTGGCACGGAACTAGTGGACCCAGAGTCGCTCAGACTTTGCAACATTAGATTCTTGAGATAAATATCAGAATTAGCTTGGGAGTAAAAAATCTTGGTGAAGTCAGAGACAACTTCTTGTCCAGGATCCCATGGTGACAATTCCCATTCATCACATATAAGAGAATATGAAGAACTCCTCGTTAAGTCCAGAACCACTGATTCCTTCAGGTCAGAGCTCAAGTAATCACAAAATACGCTGAAGGACGGCCATGGCAGGGGCCGTGTCTCATCTCCATTGGCATGACTATCCAAGAACGAAGGCCAAGGCAGAGGTCGATGTACATGGACCTTGCTTGCGATGGGCTGATCCTTGGCCAGGGGCACCGCTGCAACAGGGATGATGTTGGTGTCGAAGCTGTACTCGGTCGGGAGCGGTGGCGAGGACACAACCAGCACTCGCACCGCCGCTGGGTGTCGAGGCACGCAAACCATCAAACAGGTGGCGGGCGTCGGTGCCAGGCCACTGATGGCTTGTTCGTCGCCACTTACCGCAGGTGCAGCAAGCACGGGGTCGATGTCGACGGTGGCCGTGTGCACCGTAGGCGCCGTTGTTGGGGCAGGTGCTGACCTCCACTCGGTGATGTCATGACCCATGCCTTCCATCGAGCAGGTTGTGGGCGCAGTGGTGGTGAAGACGGTGGGAGCAGGAAGGACGACCTCGAGGCCCCTCTCGACGATGACTGGTATCGCCGTGATAGCCTCTTCGTCGAAGGTTCCGTCGCTTGCCGCCGCTGCTGCAAGCACCGGGATGGCGCCACCGGTGGTCGTGGACGGCGTCATGTTGACCTTCCGCGCCAACGGGTCCTGCACTTCGGCCGCCGGCTTCCAGGTACCGAAAGCCTCGGCGATCGACTCCCTGATGGATTGCCTGAACTCACTACGAAACTCGGCGAGAAGTTCCTTGAGATCCGCCTTCGTGGCGGGTTCCATGGTAGATCGAAGGTGTGGATGCGGGAAATTTGGTGAGAAAAATTGGGGAAAATTTCAGGAAGGGTGATGGGAGGGCTCTGATACCATGTGTTAGCAACCTAGTGCTCAGATTCTCTCAATCACACACAGATACATGAATTTGGTAGCTGGATACAAGAACAATCAAGAAGTGGATGGGGAATCAGAGTCGAGGTAGGTAGGTAGGGTTCGCCGCCGCCGCCGCCGCCGGTTCGGGTTCGTGATCCCACTGGATGTCTTCCTCGTTGCGTTCCGTTTGATACTTGTAGGTGTTGTGGTCGTTGCCGATAGGTGGGCCAAGCCCATGATGAATGCTCCAGCACCGGACAAACCCAGGCCCATGTCCAGTATAGGAAGGGTCCCTAACATCCTCGCCGCGCTCACCGTGCTCACGCTCCTCACCGCCGCCTGGCAGCTCCGCCCCTACCACTCCCTCCTCGCTTCCCCATTCTCCATCTGCCCTGACCCGGCCGCCACCAGCTCCACAACCTCGCCGCTTCGTCTGCTAGCCGTCCAGGGCAAGGCCACCAGCTCCAGCCCCAACGCATCCGAGCTGCCCGACCCCAACCGGCGGGAGTTCCGCAAGGTGGGCAGCGCCGCGGCGCTGTTCGTGCAGATGGGCGCGTACCGCGGCGGGCCGTACACCTTCGCCGTCGTCGGGCTCGCGTCCAAGCCCACCCACGTCTACGGCAAGCCCTGGTTCCGCTGCGAGTGGGTGCCCAACAGCAGGGCCGGCGCCAACGCCTCCGCCTCCCCGATGCGCGCGGCGAGCACGTACCACATGCTCCCGGACTGGGGCTACGGCCGGGTGTACACCGTCGTGGTGGTCAACTGCACCTTCTCCACGCCCCCCAACGCCGACAACGCGGGGGGCAGCCTCGTGCTCAACGCCTACTACGGGCCCTCGCCGGCGCGGTACGAGCGGATCGTGGCGCTGGAGGAGGCGCCGGGGGCGTACGACGAGGCGGCGTTCCGGCCGCCGCACAGGTACGACTACCTCTACTGCGGCTCGTCCCTGTACGGCGGCCTCAGCGCGGCGCGGGTGCGGGAGTGGATGGCCTACCACGCGCGCTTCTTCGGCGCCCGCTCCCACTTCGTCTTCCACGACGCCGGCGGCGTCAGCCCCGCCGTGCGCGCCGCGCTCCAGCCCTGGGTGCGCGCCGGCCGCGCCACGCTGCAGGACGTGCGCGCACAGGCCCAGTACGATGGCTGGTACCACAACCAGTTCCTCGTCGTCAATGACTGCCTGCACCGGTACCGGCACGCCGCCAAGTGGACCTTCTTCTTCGACGTCGACGAGTACATCTTCCTGCCTGACGGCCGGACGCTCGAGGGCGTGCTCGCCGAGCTCGAGCCCTACACGCAGTTCACCATCGAGCAGAACCCCATGTCCAGCAGGTTGTGCGTGCGGGACGCTGCTGGCGATGCACGAAATTACTCAAAGTAGGTGACTGTTTCTTGCCAAAAATATGATGGTCTGGTTGAGATATTTGCTTATTTCACGCGCAACGATTGCTGCATTGTTCAAATTTTGCATTCTACTGACTACGAACTGCAATTACCGAATTAGGAATTGGTATCTCTAAGAGCATGTACAATGCAAGGTGCTTATGGAAGTGCTTACAAAAATAAACCGGTTTTTGTTTAAGCACCGGTGCTTATTTACACTAGGCAGATGCCTAACTAGGCACCTTTCCTATACAAATAAGCACCGGTGCTTAGGAAAACTGCTGGTTTATTTTCGTAAGCACCCCTCTAAGCACTCTCCATTGGACATGGGCACATGGCCTTACAATGCCACCCTATAAGAATTGGAGCCGGACCTTTCCAGTGCAGTTTCATTTTCGGGTCTTGCTTGTACTTTCAGTTGCACTAAGACTTTTTATGTGGTATATAGTTGGAAAATTAGATTCTCCAATTTAGTCATCCAAGTTAATTCTTGTAATGTAATGAACAAATCTTACCATGTTCTTCTTGCAGTAGTTGTATTCCTTGTGTTGCATTTGTCAATGATCAGCTGTTCTTACTGAAAATTATTTTGCAGTCAATGGGGGTTTGAGAAGCTGGTTTTCCGGAATTCAATCACTGGAGTGAGGCGCGACAGAAAGTACGCGATCCAGGCCAAGAACGCATATGCTACCGGTGTGCATATGTCGGAGAATGTTATCGGCAACACCACCCACAAGACGGAGCACCTCATCCGGTACTACCACTACCATAACACCATCAATGTTCTCGGTGAGGTATGCCGCGAGTTTGTGCCAGTACCACCCAAAGGTGGCCTGACATGGTCCGAGAAGACGCCCTGGTACTACGATGACAGTATGAAGCGCCTGGCAAACGATGTGCGGGAATTCGAGAAGAAAACCATTGGTAATGTGCGAGTGTGAATGTGGCGTGACCATCGGAGAACGAACTTGGTGTGCAGCATTGCTGTTGGCCATCCCTGAAGCTTCGCAAGGGCATCCCTGATGTTATCAGCCTAACAAATAACTTCCGAAATGACGGATATGTGAAGAAAGCCAAGCTGGCACCCCAACGAAATGGCAGAACGTGTGCCACAGCCATTCTAGTTTTAATCTGCTAAGGTGAGAATTTTGTACAGAGACATCTCACCGTGTATATTCCATTGTTTTATGGTTCGGTCATATTCATTGTATTTCATTCACGCCCCAAGTTCATAATAGCCTACATTTCTGGAACAGATAAGCTTGCAACTTCCTCTATTCACTGCCATGCAACAAAGTACACATGACACTGTTCTTACTACTTAGCCCCATTTTTGTTGGATCAATAATGTTAATGCATGAAGCTCACTAGCCGAAGAATCTGGCTGTTATTTGCCACACACTGGAATGATATGTTTTGTAGAGCTGAAGTAACCAAATAAGGATTACTCTGAAATTTCTTGTCCTAAACTCCTAAAGTCATCGAGCAGTGCCATAAAATTTGTAGCTAGAAAGGCAAAGAAGAGTAGGGGACAGTAATGCTTGGTAGGAGTGTAGGACCAAATTTTCAACTTGTGCAACAGAAAATTGCAAAGCAGTCAACCACCTGGGTTGCATGGCTGTGTCCTTGTAATTTGGCCTTTCTTTGATTTCCTTTTGCAGCTGTGAATGAGAAAATGAGACAGAACTGGTTGTGGCGCTCCACGCTGTTTATGTGCGGTGTCCCTAGCCACAGTCCACTCGGAAACATGCTTGCAAACTGAGAGCTGAAATAAATGTAGCATGTCAATGTCTGCTAATTTTGCAACTGAGAAACGAAATGTGCATGTAATATGTCAACATCATCAAGATTTCCTCAGTTTTCAACTTCTGAAATAATTTACCTCTTACAGGATCTCCAACGGCGCTCCAAATAGATTGTCCGGTAACATCATCGGATGACCGCTATTGAGAATGTTCAAACACATTCCTCGCGTATTAGGGCCGGCTGCCCCACGGCGATTTCAGGATTTGTAAGCTAGATGGGCTGCAGCCCATTTTAATCCAACATCCACTTGATAATTCCACATATTGATGGGTGGCAGTAAAGCAATCACAAATCTCCACTCCTATAAAAATCACGGTTGGTGATGATGGTGTGCCTGCCATCTTTCAACCACGATCGTCCGATTTACATCTAACGGATACGAAGCAATCTTTGGCAATTTAACGAAAAGACACCCACCATTCCGTACACATTTACAGATAAGCCCTTGTCTCTCCCCACAGAATCCAACCACCTGAAAATTGGGGGAAAAGCCGTGAGAGCCACCAGCCCGACCGCCGGCAGCGTCGGAGCCGTATGGCGCGGTGGCCGCCGCCGGTTCCGTCCGGCCCCGGAGCCTCTCACGCCTCCATCAACTCCACCGACCACCAAAACCCTCCACCTCGCCGTGTCCTTGCGCCCCCTTCCTCATCTCCTCCGTTTCCGACCTCGGCAGGCACGACGCCGCGTTGACCCTCCGTCGGTGCCTCTCCCGCCTCCTTCTCTTCCAGAGTAGTTCCACCGCCCAGCACCACCACAACCTCCCCTTCCTCTTCGCCATCCCCTCCGCCCCCTCTCCCTTCTGCTCCCACGCCAGCGGCGCCGTCCCTCCGCCGGCGCATCTCCTGACTCCTTTGCCAGATGAGTGCCCAACCAGCATCACCACCACCTTCCCCTCCTCCTCGCCATCCCCCTCCCCCGTCTCCACCGATGTCGACCTCCGCTGGCACGCCGGCAGCGCCGTCCGTGGCTCCGTGTCCTAAGTACGCCGCCGGCTACACGGTGCTCATCCTCGGCGGCGGCGCAACCACATACTGCTACTTCTCCTTCCCACTAACGCGCTCCACGGCCTGTTCTGGTGCTATGCTCAGCTACCACCTCTTTCCCGAACCTTCATCGATCCCACCCTTGCCGCCTCCAAAATTCAAATCGCCCAAATCCGCGCCTAGGTCGAAATGTCTAGAAACCTGTCTTGCAGCCCAATATAAATACAAGTAAACAGGCAGATGAGACTCACGCTGCTCGAACTACATCCCAAGAAGCAACACGGTGGTCACTCTCATATCTTCAGATCGAACCAAGTGTGAGGAGGTGGATTTACTGCCCTTCGATCTGCTTCTGCAAGGAGAAAGGTATGTTGTGTTATGCAATGGACGAGTATCTCCATATACTACTATTAGACGATGATGCCACTTTTATTGGTGAATTTGACATCAAAATGAGAAGTTGCAGGTCACTGTATGGTTCTATAACATGTGTTTTTTGTCATCTTAATATTTTGTATGCATACTGATTGGTAATACTGTATGGTAATGCTACAGAATTGTTAGATGCTCTCTGGTATGCCAATGTTTGAATATAGATCATAGTTAATACTGTGGATGTGGAGTTCACGAGCATCATACTTTGGTCTCCAGGCCTCACTTTACAGTAGTCCACCTGGTGATAACCAGATCATAAACTTATCCTTACTGCAAAAGTATTCAATGGTAGAGAGAAGGGATTGCCTGTGATTTTCTAGGATACTTCTTGCAAACAGAGAAGAGATACTTTATATTCCTCAACTTTGAGATGGTTTTCAGCCTATAATTATACAGGTGTCTGTATCCCTTTAAGACCTCGATATTTTGGGCCAGGTCCAAATATCTGATCAATGCAACATGGGCCCGTATGCCATTTCAGAAACTAAAATTGGACCGGTAGTATTCTCGAGGACCAGAAATGGAATTGGTATTTGAAACTTTATGATTTTGTAAATATCTTGCAACTTATCTATGATAATTCAAAAGTTAACTTTGTTCTGCTAACGGCAAACCAATTGGAGAACATGTTATTGTTTGCTAACATGGTTCCATACTTTAGCCCATATGGATAATCCAATAAATCAGAACAAAGCATGTCCCTAATAATGTGTTTTGGTTTATACTTTTTGGCTGCCACATCTGTGTATATAATGTGTTTTTATTCATGATCCAGTTCATCCAATGTGCAATTTCGGATCTAATGATTATCAACTGCCATTCGATTAAAGGAATGTTTCTTTGGACTTCTACAAAGCATAGTTTTCTTGGGATTCCGAAACAGTAGAACGCGAAGCAACACATATTCTCGATTTTGCCGTCCGTCCCGTAGGGTGATGGTTTCCGTAATTTCCGCTGTGGCGATCGCGAGGCGATCTCGCCGGTAGGGTTTGGTGTTCCTTCGCTTCCCAGTCTGGGTGTTTTCTCCGCTGCGTCGGGATCTGGTACAAGTCGTTCTGGTAGTGGCGGCGTACAAGGTGTCCTGGTGGCGGCGGCGCAAGAGAAGACCTCGACGGCGGCGCTCCCTGTTCCCCAGGTTGGCATCTGGGCGCCCTGATCTGGGGGACATGGAGGTGCAGGATTTGAAGAGGCGGGCTTTGCAGATTCTCCGCAAATCGCGTGATCCAGCGCGATGTATGGAGGTGATGCGGTCTAGAGCGGCGGCCCTTTTTGACTCAGGTGCCATGTGCGTTGTGGCTAAGAAGGAGACATTGGTGGAAGGGCTTGGAGTGGTGACTACCCAGGTTAGGGGATCAGCTACAGATTCTCGTGAGGAGCCCTTAGATGAAGAGGGTTCTGGAGAGTTTTGCAGCGGATCAAAGGACTTGACGCATGGTTTGGATGTGATTTTAACTACTGCTGAGTCGATCGCCGTACAATGTCCAAGGCACCCATGGTGGTACGAGGTATGGTTGGTCATGTTTACGATCTGAGCTGCTGTTTGGTGGGCGATGGTTTTGATCTGAGCTCATGTCAGATGAGTGATCTGCACTTGTCGGATTTTAACGATGCAGCAAAACAGGCAGAATGTTTTGAGATGCAAGTAATGCAACTTCTCCAGTTCTTCACCATTGATCCTGGTGACATGATGATATACTTTTTGTGGCCGGTCCAGCAGATTGTTGGGGACACCAACAAGGACATGAATATGTCAGATAAGGAAGTTGTGGAGAACAGAAAGAAGGTGAAGGGTAACGGTGTGGCAACACAAAATTATCAGGTGTTCAAGAACCATAAAGCAGCTTCGCATCCGAGAGATCGATGGAACCAGAGGTATAGCTGAGCTGAGAGCTAATAGCCTCTTGGGAGAGCGTGTGGGGTTTATTGATGTAGCTCATGCACAAGATTGCATGTGGTTTGCATCATAATGATCCATTTCAGGACCAAGTGTTAATGTTAATATATAATCTATGTACAAGATTGCATGTGGTTTGCATGTCTTCTTATATTTGTGCAATTATTCTGATTATTCTAGAAAAATTCAAATAAGTATGTGATGTTGCTTTGGTTAATACAATAATTATTGTACCTTTAGCAGTTAGTGAAATAGATGGCGTGGTAGATCATTTTGATACATTGTTACATAGGAGAATAAAATAATTCTATATACATGGTTAACCACTTTGCCAATACAGTTGCATTATCCATGATCATAATGAAATAGCCTTTTACTTTAGTTCATTGTTCTGTGATCTCTTTATGAACCCTACTATTAGCATAAATGTGGAAGACAAGAAAAACCAGATGATCAAACCTATCCCGTGCAGTGCGACTGCACGGGTTGACGACTAGTTATCTAAATGCAAAACCAAAAATCTTTGTCTGTGCTAACTGGGAACATCAGGAAAAGCATTGCTGCATTAATATCTTTGCTTCCGTTGTTCTCTAGACCATTTCTAAAGTGAGGAATAACATGTGTTTTCAGGCAAAAAAGGGAGAAGTATCACTGTCGCTGGATCTTGCGATTAGACTTATTCACTCGTGGAAAGCCTCTGTGCAAAAAATTCACATTGCTGTTGGATCGTGGTTTGCGCCTGCTGTGCAAAAATAGAGAATTATATTACTTCGGATTGCTTGGCGGGGATGATCGACGGATTCAGAGCACAGTGTATTCCTAAATGTTAACGTGAACTGGTTTTAAACATGTATCCCCTGTCGCTCTTAGTATCCGTCGCTTAAAAAGTTACAATGTAATAGAAATATTCCTAGGAACTTTGGTTTGGTCCTGGACTGTAACAAACTGCACAGACATGATTGTTTGGTTTCATTTCATGAATGAAATCAAGGGAATCCCTTTTATCTAATTTTTATTTCAGGAGGCACTTTGTTCTGTGTGTGTCAGGAATGATGAATAAGCATGTGGAGAAGCTTATTCACCGAGTGTATGCTAGCTAAGACAGAAAGATGACATCACTATGGAGAATCCTTAATTTGAATCAAGGTGTTTTATATTTGAAGATCCTGGCGATGTAAAATGCCCAGATTTTGAGCGTAATGAAGAAGATATAATCAGTTAGGACTCAGTGATTTAGCTAGCATTTTTTTCATTCTCACCAAAATGCTTTGGCTTCTCAAGAAAAAATTACAGTTCTATTTTAACATCGAGACCTCTTTACGGAGTCGTGTGCACGACTGGAAAAGGTGGCGAGGGACATTTTTTCACAACATGGATGGCCGCTTGATCGCCGGATTGGTCCTCCATAGGCCGTCGAGCTAGCCTATGACGTAGCCGTTTTACATTATCATTCTTGCCGATTGTAATTCGTCTATTGTTGCACTACTTTTACTTTCTCAGTTGGATTGAGCTTGTGTGCATTGTTGATGCAGAAGCCGGGTGTAATATTTAAACTTTTGAATAATAAAGCCTTTTATCTAAAAAATGTGATAATTCTTTTGCAAGATTCATAACCAGTACAGACCGGAGACAGTCCTGGGCCTCTGGCTGAGCGGTCTTGAAGAACAAGTTAGGCATTGAATTGAACCGTCAAGACTCTTCTTGGTGAAGAAAAGACAGACCAATTATTCCACGCCGCCGAGGGATCGAGAATTTGCCAGCAACAGAACAAACCGAAGATGATCGTTGTCTATCTTGGTGACGTCCAAGCTAGTCCAGCATAGGTCAGAGCAAGAGATGGGGAAAACACAAAAGCGAAGAAAGAAAAGAAGAAAGGAGAGGAAATGGAGCATCGATCATAACTCGGCCACTCACGATAAATGGTTGAGGATGGGACAGGTTACATGACATCTTTTTTGGCCTCATGTGTGTGATACTGTAAAGATTCTTCTGCCCTTAATATCTCTTCTCTCCGAACAAATGGAGAGTTAGAGATTCCCAGTTAGTGTGTGTGGAAATCTTTCTTGTATCGCTAGGTGCACACCAAAAAACTTTCCCGGTGCGTAAAATCGTTAATCGGTTCCTGTTATCTCCCTGTTTTCATGATATATGGATTTATAAATGCTCAAGCTTATACAAATTAGTAAACACATTCATCATTCTAGCTTTACATGCTAGTAACTGGAAGCACAGATTGTCCTTCCAATGGCGGCCTGCAATAATTTGAATGATCAATTTGAAACTCTCATGTTCCTAACTAGATTGGGCACTTTCTTTGTTTTGTTTGAAAGATGAACAGTTTAAATTCACGAAAGATCAAACTAACACAATTTGTAAAAAATTGTGATGCTCTCTGCAAAAGATCGTTGTTGAAGTAGCGTAGCTTATTTTTCCTACAACAGGTGTTATTTTCTTTTTCATCTTTCTACAAAAGATTTACCTCATCATGATGTTTGCCGAAAGAACGCCCTCTTCAGGGTTGATTACTTGCTCGTTAAGGATGAATTTATTTATATACTCGATTTTTAAATACCCTACCAACTTGCCAAGTGGTTCTTAAAGAGGAATGGTCTAATTCCTAACTTGCCCAAACTTTTGTAACTTAGCAGCCTAGCGATAAATCACTAATTCAAATATGACCATATGTGGCTGCTTGTTGTAGACGAATCAAAATTCGCCCTCAAGTTTAAACATGTTTTAATATAATGTTTAAGAAGTATTGGGAAATTAAATTGTAGAGTGATTTTGTATCCACGTTGTTTACATATGTATAGCGCAAATATTCTGGTGAAGAGAGATATGAGAAGCTATTAAAGATGATTCTGTCCCAAGTAGTGGCTGACCTTGACAAAAAATTCCTTTCGTCGGGGTGAGATTTGGGAGGGTATGAGTGTGGAAATTAGTCAAGAACACCTTATTATGTACGAAAAAGTCGATATAAATTAATTATTTTTTGGAAGGGCATGGCCACATGCCCACATGTGGACTATCCTACTGTACATATCCACTATACGAGGATATGCTCCTCTATAGGTGTTTGTTTCTTCAAGACCATAGGTTATATGAAGTACTATTATAGATGCAGGTACAATTGATGAGTCCTTGCAAGAAATAGCCATGTATACCATGCATCCAACCCCATGGTTTTATACAACTCCTCTCCCTTCCCCGACCCCTAACCCTAGCTGCCGCCACCACCGATCCCCTCGCCGCCGACCTCTCCCTCCTCCCGTCGCCCTCTGCTCCCGTGCGGCCGTGCCTGGGCCGCACCGGGCGCCCAACGCCGGCGCGCGAGTTCGCCGCCCTCCCCTTCCCTCGCCGCCGCCGGAGGTGTCGCCGGGCAAAGCCCGCGTGGCAAGGCGGCGGGGCTTCCGCTGGTCGCGATCACGGGGTGAGGAGGCGGCGCCCATCCTCTCTTCGACGGCTGCGGCGGTGCGCGGCGGCCTGAGATCCACCATGCGACGGCGGCTGCGGCGACACCGCCCGATCTGGACTCGTTGAGTCTGGAGGGCCGCGGTCACCTGCGTCCGCTTGATTCCTGCTCCGACGCGTGACGGCTACCATGTCGTTTCGTCCGCATCACATGGGCGCCGGGGTGGCGGCCCCGGGCACGGCGGCGGTGGCCTCCTCCTGCCGGAGGTGGTCGGCCGGTTTGGGACTGGTGTGGGGGATCTTGGGATCCCACACCGAGTTCTGACGGTGGTCGATGACGAACTCGAGGTGATGTGCTAGCCGGTGAAAACCGAGCCTCGACCTCGGTCTTGGTGGACGATGACGGCGTCGTTTGGCGTCGTTACCTTCTTGAAGGCATTGTCTTCACTGGCCTCGTCACTGCACTCGGGCTGCTGCGGAGAAACCCCAAATCTGGGTCTCCCGGATTGGACGATGGCGGCGCCCAGCGTCGTTATCCCTCTTGAGGGCATCGTTTTTGTAGCAGATGTCAGCTGGAGTGGTCTGGAGGTGGATCGGTGGAGCGGCGTGTTTTTTCTGCGTCGACGACGACGGGTCTCAGCGGTGTGGTGCAGCGGGGTCTCGGCGGCGGACACGTGTTGATGGACGCGCACAGGGCGGAGGCACAGTCTGGTGCCATGGTCTTCGCTTCGATCCACACGCTGGAGTTGGGTTGGTGGATGGTGGAGGCAATTTCCGGAGTGTGGGCACAAGGCGCTATCTCTGGAATTGACCGGGAAGCCGGCGATGGCTGTGGTCGGGGCATAAGGCCCCGTTTTACTCTGTCGTTTGTGCTACTTGTGGTGTTTTCACTGGTTTGGCTGTTTCGGCTTGTATATTCGTTCGTTGTAAGGCTTTTTGCCAGCTTTTATTGAATAAATTAAATAAAAGCCGTATGCATCTCTTCGATGCAGAGGCTGAGCTACCCTTTTCGAAAAAAAAACCATACATCCAACTTGATTATGACTTGGTGCTCAAGATGCCTGATTGGTATTGTTGTGGTAATAAATTGGGAGAGATTACGCAAAGCAATTGGATAGAAATAAAAATACAAGGCAAGAAGATGGCAAAAAAGGAGATAATAAACTACACACCGTCATCATCAAGCACCAAAGTCCTTATCACCCCTGGTGTCCATCTTCCACAAAGCAGAGTCCCCATCGAACGACCCATATTGCTCAGCGTGGGAATCCCTTTCCCTCTTCTTTTTCTCCGCCATATCTGCCATGCCATCTCATTTTTTCCACTCACATGTCACAAAAAATGTATATTACAAAATAACTCTCGCAGAGTTTCTACATGTACAAGGTACGCATATTTAGACTTCATCTAGTACTATATACGAAAACCATTTTTCCCTATCCATAAAATTTTGCGGTATTTATATAAAATTTTGGGTTCTTCTTTTATAAAAGCAAATCGTTATATACATTTGATGGCGAGAGTAGCGCATTCGACCATAATCACTTACATGAGAATATAATACATTGATGTTGTGTCCATGCATATCTCTTAAGTAAATCAGAAGTACTATGTATAGTACTACGCTACTACGTGCAATTTTGTCCATGGATGTCTCGGCGAGAATATTGCATTCAAGGGACAAATAAACCAACGGATGGAGAATTGTGCGATTACGTCAAAGGATGGGGCGCGGGAGCAGAAAAGACGATTTCTTTTTGGGAGCTTAGCTATCGCAGGAAAGAACCGTCGACACGTCTCCGACGGATGCAAACCAAACAAACCGCCTTACAACATCGGCCTCCCAGCTTCCACCGTTCCATTTCGATTTTTTCTCTCCTTTCTTTTCCCAAATCTCGTTGTCAAGAGGAGGGAAAGCGAGGCGGCGATGTATATCTGTCCATATAAATATATACTCTGTTTTTCGTTTCCTTTACTGTGATAGTATATACGATCACACGATACCCGTCCAAGTTTCTTCGATTTCCAGAAGGCCCGAACCGGATTGAATCCCCTCCTCTCACCTGTCTTGCTCCCTCCGCCGCCGTCATCGCCAGGCTAGTCGATCCGCTCCGTCTTCCTCAGCTCTGCCCGTCGAGCAGGTAGCCATCGATTCGTTGAAACTGTTATCATCCGGGGCCCGAGGTGGTTTCTCGGGACATCACATCACATCACATCGGTCGTCTTTACTTTAGTTAACCCCGCCCTGTTCCTGCATTCATCTCGCGTCCTCTTCCTTTAATCAGCAGATTGATTTCTATCTTCTTCTCCGTTTGCTGCTCGCAATCTGAAGGCGTCGAACCCTGGAAGAAGACTGTAGCATGGTATAGTTCTCTTCTTGGCAGATTAATCTGTACACATCATGTAGCTTAGCTTGCAGCATGTACTGCAGAGTTGCATTTTGTTTCTGGATGAAGATGATGTGGTTAATCGGCGTCTATGTGTTTGTGCATGGAGATGTGGTGCAGGTTATGGTGAGCGTGCAGAGCCCGGGGTCGATGGTGCGGTCGGAGGAGGACCTGGGCCCGCCGTGGCTGCAGCCGCTGCTGGGGACGAGCTTCTTCGTCCCCTGCCCCGTGCACCGGGACCTGAGCAAGAACGAGTGCAACCTCTTCTGCCTCAGCTGCGCCGACGCCGCCGGTGCCCTCTGCTCGTACTGCCTCCCCCCTCACCGCGGCCACCACGTCGTCCAGGTAATAACACTGAATGATCCCAATCAATCTACTAGCTGCACTTCTGTCTGCTGCACACGCTGAACTATGGTGCACCTGCTGCAGATACGGCGGTCGTCGTACCACAACGTGATCCGGGTGTCGGAGGTGGGGAAGCTGATCGACATCGCACACGTGCAGACGTACGTGATCAACAGCGCCAAGATCGTGTTCCTCAACGGCAGGCCGCAGGCGAGGCCGGGGAAAGGGGTAACCAACACCTGCGAGATTTGCTGCCGGAGCCTCCCGGACTCGTTCAGATTCTGCTCCCTCGGATGCAAGGTACTGACTGCAACTCACTCTGGTGTTTGCTCCTCATCGTCTCTGTCTTCTTCTTCCTTCTCCAAGCTACACTTCCAAGTCCAACTAGCTGTAGCTGCTAGTACTAATCCTTTTTGTTTTCTCTCTCTGAAACTAATTCTTTACGACCCGATCGACTGTGTTCCCTACTCTTCCTCTCTAAGATTTCTCTAAATGTGGGGTCAACGGCCAGCAGACAGCAGAGTGCAATGCAATGCAGTGTTCTTCTCCCGTGATGGCTATGGCTGATGTGCGGTGCAGAATGCAGAGGCAGTGCCACGGCTCACGGGCACGCGTGCGTGCGTGAGACCAGTGTCCACGGCTCCACGCCACGCGAGGAAAAGATAGCCGTATCCTATTGGGGAAAGCGGTGTAGCTCAGTGGAGGGAGGAATTTGTGGCAGCAGCAGCAGCTCGCGAATAAGCTACTAACATTCTCCAGACAATCAATTGGGTCCATCCACCTGGAGTGACCACCACCACTTGCTAACTGCATTGGCCGGCACTAAGCCTAACTAACTAACTTGCATAACATACACCACTCGTAGTGACATGCAACAATGCAACCACACTAGCAGGGAAACTATGGATTAGTTCTTCTTTTGAGATAAGGAAACTATGGATTAGTGGTTCAGTGGAATGTGTTTGTGCAAGAATAGATGTTTATTGCCTTGTACAGGACATGGAGTGAAGCCTGAGGGATGTCCTTGGCAAACAGGGACCTAGCCACATAGAGTGTAGACTTAATTCTGGGATTAGCTTGGACCACATTTGCACCAACCAACTACCTCAAACACTTTTTGTTCTTTCCGGGAACTATAAAAGAGCTTGCAAAGGCTTGATAGAGAAACTGAGACCCTCCCCACTCTAAGCATAGTCATGCTCGCTGTGGACGACACGTCTTCAGGTTCAGTATAACTGCCCCCAAATTAAGCTTGCACCGTAAGGTTGATTATTCGGTCTTTCTTTTCTTCTAATCTTGTACTGACATTCCACATCAGTCATTGCACATTTGAACTTTGGAGCTCGTTGGTAGCCGTCAAATTCACCTAAACTGGGTCCCTTTATCCTTGTTCTCTTGCTGTGTGCTGCTGCAAACAGAGATGATGCAAGGATGTTATATAGCCAGTAAAGGGATATGTTGCTTGGTTAGCTATATCCTAACCTGAGACTTGCAGTAAAAGGGTTTAGCCGTGTTTGGTTACCTGTCAGGCTGTGTGCATCATACTACCAATTTTTTTTGTTTCCTTCCCTATATGTAACGAGTCAGAGATGAAAAAAAATCTTTACTGTGAGGTGTAAGCTAAAGTAGTAACCACTAGATTGCGCCTTCAATGAGCATTAGTATATGGGAATGGCCTGGCCGTATGAGTTGAGGCTAAGGCATTACTTTAGGTGAAGGCTGCTTTCAGGAAGAGTAGGTAGAGCTGAGACATCATATCCGGATCTTTCAGCCAGAATAGACTTGCTTTTGTTTGCTCTTTCAGAGATGAAATGCATTATTTATCGATTTAATCCGGCCCCTTTTCCTCTCAGAAAAGAGGGCTATGCGTTATCCTGATAAAGTTGACTTCTCCGAGGTGATGCTCTACCGAATCATGCACTCGTCATGTGTTTGTCTGGCTTGGATATATTTAGCCATGGACATGCATGGTATTTGTTGCAAATTTGGATGTTCTTAACTTGCAAGCTTACCATAACAAGGGAATATGTGAACAGATCGATACCTCTTTGGATCAGATACCGTTCATGTATGTCTGAGTTGGATAATAGCATCCTTTGCCTCGTTCTTCTGTAACTGGCGAGGGAATGCATCGTCTTCTTTGTCTCACTTTTTTCATGTGCAACTCATGCAGAGTTATTTCCTTCCAAATGTACATTTATATAGAGCATGACTAGTGAAGCTCATGTCATTGTATTCGCTAGGAGTTCTTATTTTTCCTGTCAAAATTAAAGGTAGTCGCTTCTTTTTTGAAAAAAATATATAAGGGAGTCACTGTAGGCAGCCAAAGGTAACTACATTTGCGAGCTCTATAATTACTAATCGCTGTCAATGCGACAACTAGATGATATACCCTGCAGGGGTTTCAGTAACTAACGAGGGAATTGCATTGCCTGCTTTGTCTCACTTTGTCAATTGAAACTCGCGCGGAGTTATTTCCTTCCAAATGTACTAGTGAAGCTCATGTCATCGTGTTCGCTAGGAGTTCTTATTTTTCCTGTCAAAAGAAAGGTAGTCGTTTCTTTTAGAAAAGAACGTCGAAGGGTGTCACTGTAGGCAGCCAAATGTAGCTACATTTGCGAGCTCTATAATTTCTAATCGGTATCAATGAGACAACGAGTTAATGTACCCGCCAGGGGTTTCAGTAAGTGCAACGACGACAGGTGGATAACAATTCTCAACATGATGAAGTTTTTTTCAGACGTCTTAGTCTTCTCAAGTTCACGGTTTCCTTTGAAAGCTACACTTGTGGCCATGGAAAATTCAAAACTCTGTCGTGTACATTTGGACTACATTAATTGGTGTCATGATTTTACTTGTAGTCAATTCACTGATGGTGTGCTTGTTCCTGGCGTTTGATGTGGTTTCAGCTTGGGGGAATGCAGTGGGACCCGACCCTCACATTCGCCATTCGGCAGAAGCGTGGCCAGGACTCCGGAGGCGAGGGCTATGGCTCGGATGACGACTCGTTTAGCCCCAGGAAGCTTCGGAGGGCTGGGTTTGAGCTAGGCCGGTTCGATAGAGGGATCCGGTGGTCTGATGATGAGGGCAGCAAGTCCAACCACGGGCCGATGACGCCAACGACACCGCCCATGAACCGATGCCGCCCATCCAGGAGGAAGGGTATCCCCCACCGTGCCCCGTTCTATGGTTAGGCTCCAGTGAAACCATTTAGCCTTTCACTCTGCATCCACCCAATGTGACAATCCTACGACTACTAGTAGTAATACAATGTGTGATGTGTCAGTCAGGTCTGAGTGGTGAAGTGATCCAGTTAGTAGGTCACTAGCTAGATATTAGTTAGCATGGTAAATATACTTGTATATATAGATAATTAAATACGTACACACAATAATGTAGGTGATGTATGTGTAAATAGTGATCTATTGACGATATAAGGCAAGGGGCCATCGCCTTGCTTGGTGTCCTGCTTCATGTAGAAAAATAAGGTAACAAAGAAGGGCAGAGACACACAGAATAGAAACATATATGTAGGGTCTTAGGTTTGGGTAGATCGAGATTGATACGTGAAAAGTAATCATCATGTATTTGTCTCGGTTTGTAGTATTTAGTTTGGCTGTCTGCCCTGCCCACACCCAATGTGTTTATTAGCGTTGCGGTGTATATTTAATCGTCAGTTTTCAATCTACTTGCAGGAACATAATTTGTATAGACAAGTGTATGTTGTTACTGGGAGAAAAAATGAGAAAGAATTATGCCTCAAGAACGTGTTACATAACTGATCTATGTTCAGCGTTTGTGCTGCCACTACGAAGATTTTTTTTTGAAACAGTCACTATGAAGATATGTTCTAGTAGTAACTAAATATCTGAAACTTTCTCCTGCTAATGTCCTGCATGTTGTCTGATTCTGAAGTTCCGAATTTTCTCATAGCAACTTAGCACTTCTCATTGATATTTGGACAGTGTGAGCTCAGCCATTAGTTAATAATTCCTAGTCCATTTCTGAAGCCTACACAGAACTACTACTCCATGTGTTGGAAGCTCCTAGTTTTACTCCAACACTCCAGGAGTCCCAAATTCTGAAGGTAAAAACCTAGGTGAATCCTCGTTTCAAAAAAACCTAGATGAATAATCGGAGCAGGAATCATGTTTTTCCTTGTTGATATGTTTATACATTCAAATATCTATTCTCTCTCACTTAAGTTGAAGTTGGATGCACGGGGAAGGAGCTGAGAACTAAGATCCTCTAAAAATAGTAAGATCCTGTTCAGATCAAAGAAGTTCTAAAGAAATAGTGCTTTTTTTTAATTTAGTGCTGGTTTGCTTTCCTCTGGCATTTTTTTCCTTTTGGAGTCGTTCGGGACAAAGGAAAGAGTACTATCATTTCCTTGGGAAAGGCAAAGTTTCCTGCACTTTTCAAGGGAAACAAAACATTGGCTAAGAAACTCTGTTTTGGAAGCCAGTCGGTTTGCACTTTCCACTCCACCGTATTCCTACAAGGTGTCCAATTCCTTTGTTTTGTAATTCTTCATACCGAACAGAGCCACTTGTGGGGAGTCAGAATCTCCATGACATTCGTATAATCTCCTCCAACATGTCTAATGATCTGTTGTTCCGGCGCATCTGGCTATGAGTTTTCGCATCATGCATTATCATTTATTAGAATGAATATATTTGACATGATAAAAAACATCAAGTGATGACTAAGGTGTTATGCAAGGGGTTATCCGAAGATGGTCATGAGAGGGTTGAGTATATAGCCAGTAAATATCTTGTAAAATTGTGTGAACGTTGATATTTACCTTTAAGATATGACCATTAAGAAGAGAAAAGAATACAAAGGTTATCAAAATGAAGAGCGGACTACAATTAAATCGTGACGCCTTTTGTGCAAGGGCACAAAGAGAATAAGGTGAACCACGTAGGTGAGTGTGTGTCTTCGCATTTTTGGGTAAACCTTTGTGGCACTTGATGTGCATTGAGTAACCACACCTCAAGGTGCGCCCTTGGTCGCGCATGCAGAGCACTACGTCACCGCAACTCTGTAACAGAGACTAACTTTTTTGGAAAGTCAAATTCGGAATAAATGTTCATCTCCAGGTGTCTCAGTTATGTCTTATCCGAGCTCCACTATTTATACATGTACTTTGTGATGATTGCCATCAAGTTTGAACTTGTATATTATACTAGTTATCACTTAATTAGTTGTTTATCTTCAATTGTCGGAGCACATAGTTGAATCTACCATATTTTAGGTTTTGTTAGGGATAAAATTGTCGCAACAGTGGAACATGGGTTTCCCTAGTACTGCCAAAGTGGGTCCACCCCATGTGGGCCCAAGTTGAAGATGGACAAGACCAAGACTCAAGTCAAGCTGGCGGGTTCACCGTCAAGACACGCAAGGCCTGCATCGACTAAGGGCTCCGGTCCTGGGGACCTTCCGGGTCCCCGAATCAAGCAAGAAGGCCAGGAAGGACCCGAGAGCCCGAGTTCCCGGCAGGAGGCCAGGCTCCCTCCCGGATACCTCCTACGTACCTGTGGATAAGCACTCCACCTCACCACGGAAGACTTGGGAAGCAAGGCGAAGGCAGCGCGGGTGGGAAGCACGCCCCGTGGTGGTGTCAGCTCCTGTCCACCCCCAAGGCGGACGCTCCCACCTAACCCAAGGGAGACGCTAGGCTGAGGAGAGGCCACGTCTCCCCCTAAACTAGATGAGGAGGGTCCTTCACCCCGAAGACCCTCACGCCCCTCACGTGACCCTGTGGCAACCCCTTAGCCTATAAAAGGAGGACCAAGGCACGGAGGAGGGGGAGTCGAACCAAGGACGAAGACAAGCTAGAACCAGAGCAAGACTAGACTAGGGCTGCGAGGTAGAGAGGAAGGTGATCTCCTCCGGGTCAGGATCTGTCCTTCTTCTACCTCGCCAAAACCCTTCCGGGTACCCTGTCCGGGAGGTTCCATTGTAAGCCACACTATGAAGAACTCATCAATCCAGACATGCAGGAGTAGGGCTTTTAGCCTCCGGGCGGCCTGAACCTGGGTAGCTCCTTGTGTCCCTTTGGTTGCATGCTTTGATCGTGGAGAGGAGAGCTTGATCTAGACTCCGCCCAAGAAGACGATTCTCAGCCTCCTTCGCGCCCCGTGCCGAACCTAAAAGGGGGTATCCTATACTCCCGGTGTCCGTGCAACGAGACACGACATCTGGCGCGCCAGGTAGGGGGCGCAAGTGCTGGATTCGTCTTCTTCTTCATCATCGTCAAGTTCATCGTCAAGTTCATCGTCAAGTCGTCGTCAAGTTCGGCGTCAAGCTTCAGTCCGTGTCAAGATCTGCTCCAGCGCCTTCGGAACGGCGCTAGTTTCGGCTCTCGTGAAGAGAGATACCGAATCCGACATTCAAGATGACAAGAAGAGAAAGGGAAAGGCAGCCTCGAGTTCCTGCGGTACCCCGGCCTCGGCTTCGTTCTTGATGAATCCTCACCGGCACCTGCCGCTAAAGATCGCGCCTTTGGAGTCCACTTCGTCCCTCCAGCCGCTTATGTCAGCTCTCTGGTCAGCACGGGAAGACCTGAGGAAGGTGCCACGAACATTGATGTCCCTCTTTCCCCATGGACGCATGGAGCGAAGGAGGAACTCTGTTCCGACGCGCCGACCACAGTGCCGCTTCCGGAGGAGGAAAACCTCGACCAAGACACAAAAAGCGAGCCTCGGCAAGAAGATCCTCTCATCTACGTGCCCCAAGAACTCCAGATTCCTCTGCGCAAAGACGGCCAGCCTGGAGTGTGGTGCATGTACCACAGATCTGACCGGCACAGTCTGGAAGATTGCCGACAGTTCAACGACATCCAGATACGCCAGAAGAACGGTGACTGCTATTCGTGCGGGGAACCAGGGCACATCAGTCGAGATTGCCCCTCAACAAGAAGTCCAAGAAAGCCAAGAAGAGTGCCACAGCTGGGGTTCCTCAGAAGGGAAGATCTTTCCGGACCTTTGCCAATGCATCCACCCAGACTGAAGAACTCCCGGAACTTTGCTCACTACCGGCGCCCCCACAGATACAAAGCAGTCAAGGGCAAGCTGCAGCTAGCTGGGATCAAACCTTCATTTGCGGAGACGTGGCCCACGGAGAATGGGATCTCCCGGGTCACATCGTCACGATTCAGCCTGGACCAAGTGGACCCCCTCAGAAGTACCGGATCGCTAAGTGGCTAGCATCAGGATCCCGCGAGTAAAGCAAGCTTCAGGGTCTCCGGACCGGCATGAGCCAGCCAGATTGTCGGGTCACCGGGTCCAGAAAACTAAGACAACCTTGGGGTCTCCGGACCGGCGTCTCTAATACGCCAGCAAGCCGCCGGAACACCAGTTGGGTGGTCTCCGGGTAACTCGAGCAAGTAACACAATGGTCTCCGGACCGGCGCAAGCCAGCCAGTCATGCCCTTAGTCGGCATTGGAGGCTATCTCGGTTGGAAGCCTTGTCCCCGCCAAGAATTGCTGGGCAAGGCAGAATTATGTCTGAAACACGGCATAGAAGACCCGCCTTGGCGGCAGCGCGACAGAACGATTACCGAGGTAGCCAGAAGGAGTCAAAACGCGAGCTAAGTATAAACGTGCTTGCACGGGCTTGTTCCCGGGTACATCTGTTTTATGTGCTTTGGCTAAGGCGAAAGCGGGCGTTATCCTGGGGCAGCGCCTTCGCGATGACACTGTCAGTTTCCCTCGGGCAGTGGAGTCGTGGGCTGAGGTCCGTGCGGTCAGGAAACGATGGGTCCTTTGGGGGGTTGCGCCCTGTGTCCGCACTTCAGATCAGTCTGAGTGCCACGGCTGGTTAGCGCTCACACCTTTGGATCCTTCCCGAGAGCGTAAAGCCCCCACGAGTACGATAAAACTTATATACTTTGGGAAGAAGTTATTTACATTCAAAAGCATGAGTTCATAAGCCAGTTGGCAATAACAGTACAAAAGCATGGTTCACGGCCCCTGGTATTGTCCTTTTCAGGACTTCACAGGTTCACGGGTCATCTTCTCGGGAAAGGTGCTTCAAGATCTCCTCCACCTGGCGGGTCACGTCTGGAGGAAGCGGCGTCCCGGGTTCAGGCGCCTCCAGCTCGGACAGCAAGGAGAGCTGCGGATGTCGCTGGCGAAGCGCTGTGACGAATCGGGTCGTCACCTGCCTCACTGCCTGTTCCCCAGCAAGGCGAGTGGCTCTGCTGACCTTCTCCTTGATACTCTTGATAAGCGAGGCCACGTACTTCAAGAACCCGGGATAGCGGGCGAAGGAAGTGGAGTGATCGGCCATGAGGACGGGCGGAGAAGGCACTCCCAAATTCGTGAACTCCTGCACGATGTCCAAGGACCCGTGGTTCATCTGGAGCAAGACGTTGTGATCATCGCGGCGGTGTTGAGCAAATCGCCGTCGCTCTTTCTCAAGTGCATCCTTCGCCTCCGCCAGCTCCGCCTGCACTCCCGTCAGCTGGTTGGATACCTGCTCATGTTGGTGCCACGCAATCTGAGCTTGGGATTTGGACGCTTCCATCGCCGCACGCCCATCAGCCAGCTCCTTTGTTTCCTTCTTGCGAAGGACAGTCATGCGCGCATCTTTGTCCTTCCAGAAGTCAATTGCATCGCCCAGTTCCCGGATCTTCCTTTCCATGGCGACGCGGCCAGCCGTAGCATCTTGCTTAAACTTCTCAGCTGTTTTGAGGGCCTGCTTCTGCGCCTCAATCGTGGCCGTCATTGCCTCAGCCCGGGCGGACAAGCTATCTCTTTCGCCCCTGGCTCTTTGGAAATCCGAGTAGGCTGTTCCCGCTTTCCCTCTCGCTCTTGAGCTCGCTCTGGAGTTTAGAGACCTGCTTGCTTAGCGACGAGGCGGCTCTGCTTTTGACTCGAAGATCATTTTCAACCTCGCTGCGAGCCCAGCCAGCCACGTTCTCCAGGCCTTGTTCGAAGCGGTCCTCGTCCCGCTCCATCTTGATCTGGAGCTCCTCAATGGTGCCAAGGTAGTGGCGCTCTTCATCTTCCAGCTCGGCCTCTCGTCGCTCCAGCTCTTTCTCGCGGCTGGCCACTCGCTGTTCCCAAGCATAGAGCAGCTCTTCGTCCGCCGCCAGCTTCAGTTCACGGGCGCTACGAGCTTCCTCCCCGGAGGGAAGCCGCAGCTCGCGAGCCTGCGAGTGCTCCCCGCTGTCGGAGGTCGGGGGCACCAGCCGCGCCAGTTCGGCGCGGGCAGAAGACAAGAACTCCGAGACGCTGGAGAACGTCTTGGAGAACCCGGGGCCTTCCTCGACTCTCCCGGGTTCAGGGCAGGGGTCAGCGTTCCCGGGGCGGAGCCCCCGGGGATGCACCCGCCTGCTGCGAGTCCTCGCGGTCCGAGGGTCGCCTGGGGATCCACGTCGCGCCTCTCCCCAGGGCCTTTCGCGCCGACAGCCTCCGCCTCGTCTGCGACGACCGGAGCCACCCCCTGGTCCTTGGGGCGGACTGGGGGCTCGGGGGCTCGGAGTTGCCTCCGCGGAGGTGCCGGTGGAGCTCGACGCTTCGACGTCCTCGCCTCTCCGGGGTCGCTTGCTTGGCCACTCCGGGGTCGGGCTCCTGTGCAAGAAGTGAAGTCAGAAGTCAGGACGGCGGCAGAAGAAAAACAACTCCGCTTTCAAAGACAAGATGCCATCAAAACTTACCGGCGGGCTCTCTTCGATCCGGAGAAGCTCCACCTCTTCTGCACCAAGTCGTCAAAGAGGTCCGGCAAGGACAGGCTCTCCTCCCCTACCTCCATGTCAGCAAGGGGAGGAGGGATGGCCTCCGACACTGATCAGACTCCTGCAACGACGGCGAGCTCGGCGGCAGGCTGCTCTGGGAGTTCGTCACTCGGCGGGTCGACGCCGCCCCGGAAGGAGCGCCGGGGCCTCCACGCCCGCAGGGTACTCCCGGAGGAGTCACTTCGTCGCCTTCGTCATCCGAAGTCCCAGGTTCTTCAGGGGAAACGTCCCCGTGGGCAAGGCCTTGCTCCCTTGGCCTACCTCCTTGAAGACTGCGTGTTTTGGGTGCCGGCGGGGGCTCGATCTTGGTAGTACCCGCCACCCCGTACTCATTACACTCTGGCATCGAAGATCGGATACCGTCGGCGGCCGGATCTTCGAACAGCGGCAAAGTCTCGTCCTGGAACTCGAAGGGCACCCATGGCAATATGTAGCCCATGGACAGAGCCCAGGTGGTCTCGTCAAGTGAAATCTGGATCGTGGAAGGCTGCTGCCCACCTGATTGAGTTCCCAGAGCGGGCGGCTCCGGAACTGCAGAGGGGCAATCCCCCTGTGAAGAAATCTGCCAGGATCATGGCACCCGTCACTCCCCTTGCGCGGAGCGCAGCCAACCTGTTGATGACTGGAGCCAGTGCTTCCCCTTGAGAGCTTCTCTCCTTCGAGTGTGCCAGTCGCTCCGCTGGATAATATGGAACCATCAGATGGGGATTGGTCCCGTCAGCTTCGACAAAATACCAGTTGTGCCTCCATTCTCCAACCGAGGCCTTGGTGAATGTTTCCGGGTACTGGTGCGCCGCATCTCTCCGGAGGCAGAAAGAGACACCGCCCGCAATCCACTTGGACTTCCCCAGGCGTGGAACGAAGAAATGGCGGAACAGGGCCACCGAGGGCATGACACCCGCGAATGCCTCGCAGGCATAGGCAAAAGTAGCAAGCATCATCACAGCATTGGGGTGCAAGTGCAGCATATGCAATCCGTAAGCCTCCAGGATTGCTGCGAAGAACTCGGAGAACGGAGGAAGAAGGCCGACGACGGAGAAATCATGGAAAGTAATCACCTCCCCTTCTCGTTGAGGACCGCTCCCAGGGCGCACCACCACTCCCTCAGTACCGCGGAAGCTCGCGGCCAGGGATTGGCGGACGCGTTGGATGGCTTTCTCCGACGCATACTCGCTGGGGGAAAAGAGGGCCTGAGTCACCCTCATCGGGGGCGGCGCTTCGGCCAGGGAAGCCTCCATCGCCATCTTCTCGGCGGCAGATTGCGACATCTTCCTCACTCCCGTCCTATCTCGCTTAGGCGGCATGGGCTGGGGGCAAGAACAAGGAACGGCGGCGGCCAAAGGAGGAGGCGGCGATTGGCGAAGTCAGGGAGAAGGAGTCTCCTGGGCGGCGATTTGGGGATTTCGGCGAATCTGGAGAGGTAACGGCTACAGTGGAAGCCAGTCGTGGCTTATAAGGCATCCCACACGTCACGTCGCGGCCCCATTACTCCGACGGACGTGGGGATCGAGGGGGCGTGCCGATCTCTGCGCGTTTCGCCCGTTGGATTCCAGGATAAGCAAGGGGTCCGGATGAATCGCAACGTTCGCCGTGATTCAGTCAACAGGACCCGGGGGTCGTCTCTACCTCGCCTCGGCGGGTCCCCAACGGAGCTGAGAAGACCAGGTACCCGGGACCCACTTTGACCTATCTTTAGGCCATGGCCCCGGCAGCTGGAGTAAGAGCCACCGGGACCATGCCCGGGGGCTACTGTCGCAACAGTGGAACATGGGGTTCCCCTAGTACTGCCAAAGTGGGTCCACCCCATGTGGGCCCAAGTTGAAGATGGACAAGACCAAGACTCAAGTCAAGCTGGCGGGTTCACCGTCAAGACACGCAAGGCCTGCATCGACTAAGGGTTCCGGTCCTGGGGACCTTCCGGGTCCCCGAATCAAGCAAGAAGGCCAGGAAGGACCCGAGAGCCCGAGTTCCCGGCAGGAGGCCAGGCTCCCTCCCGGATACCTCCTACGTACCTGTGGATAAGCACTCCACCTCACCACGGAAGACTTGGGAAGCAAGGCGAAGGCAGCGCGGGTGGGAAGCACGCCCCGTGGTGGTGTCAGCTCCTGTCCACCCCCAAGGCGGACGCTCCCACCTAACCCAAGGGAGACGCTAGGCTTAGGAGAGGCCACGTCTCCCCCTAAACTAGATGAGGAGGGTCCTTCACCCCGAAGGACCCTCACGCCCCTCACGTGACCCTGTGGCAACCCCTTAGCCTATAAAAGGAGGACCAAGGCACGGAGGAGGGGGAAGTCGAACCAAGGACGAAGACAAGCTAGAACCAGAGCAAGACTAGTCTACGGCTGCGAAGGTAGAGAGGAAGGTGATCTCCTCCGGGTCAGGATCTGTCCTTCTTCTACCTCTAGCCAAAACCCTTCCGGGTACCTTGTCCGGGAGGTTCCATTGTAAGCCACACTATGAAGAACTCATCAATTCAGACATGCAGGAGTAGGGCTTTTAGCCTCCGGGCGGCCTGAACCTGGGTAGCTCCTTGTGTCCCTTTGGTTGCATGCTTTGATCGTGGAGAGGAGAGCTTGATCTAGACTCCGCCCAAGAAGACGATTCTCAGCCTCCTTCGCGCCCCGTGCCGAACCTAAAAGGGGTATCCTATACTCCCGGTGTCCGTGCAACGAGACACGACAAAAATAGACGCTAGTTTTGTTCCACACATATTCAAGTTGAAAATCCTAATTATGACCTTCATTGGTTGTACCTGTCAATGGCGGACTTCTAGCCGATACCTTATGGAAGTCCTAATGATTGATCTTGAACGTGCTGTTCCATCCATTACGCTTAACTATTCCACTTCAGTGACTCCCAAAGATAGGCTTCACCACACAAAAAACTCTAATGTACACCGACTCAGCAAGATCATCTCTGGTTAGACCGTATCGGTCGCCTTTCACTTGCCGGGATGCACTCGTGGCAACACTATGTAAGCTCTTGACATTGGCGCAAAGCCCTCGCCATTGCATGGCCACACAAAGAGCGCAAAAATGTGGGAGCCATCGCTCCCATAGAATCTAATCGCGAAGATATGCCTCCAGAACCGATTTATGTCTGCCCTGCCTGTCCTGCCTGCCCTGGAATCAGTGGTAAATTTCAGGCTCCGATTGGCTCTTATCCCTGCTCCATAATCTGCCCAATGATTTAATATGCAAAACCCTGATGACTCTATGGCGTTCTTGGCACATTCGCAATGAGATTGTGCATGATAAAAAAACCTCCGGTTGATGCTTCCAGAAGGTTTTGTTTGAGCTATATGGAATCTCTGTTAGTGATTAAACATCATTCGGTGGAGGACATTGCAAAAGGGAAATTCATACTTGATGTGGAGGGAAGCAAGTTTCATAAAAATGTTGCTCATAAGCCTGAATCAATACCCTTGTGGCTTCCTCCTCCTGAAGGTTGGCACAAACTAAACACTGATGGTTCCTTTGATCTGAATGGTGATGCAGGAGCTGGAATGATTGTACGTGATCACAAAGGGGAAATTATAATTTCAGCTTGCCGCCAGTCAGTGTCATGTAGAGACGCTCTTGGTGCTGAGATTTTAGCGGTATTGGAAGGCATTTCTTTGGCATTACACTGGAGCAACAATCCCTTGTTCATTGAAACTGATTGCTTGGAGATGGTTAACATGATCAACAACAGTGAAGTCGATCGTTCGGTTTGCACAATGATGATCCAAGAGATTAAAACCTTGATGAAGGTTCGACCGACACGTATTACTCATGTTAGAAGATGTCAGAATTCTAGTAGTCACTTCCTTGCAAATTTGGCTAGATCTAGCCCTAGAACAGAAGTGTGGCTTGCCTCTGGTCCAGATGGATTACCACGAGACTGTTGTCAGGACTTTGTACCTGATGTCTTTTGAGTAGTACAAGATGTATAGCAAAAAAAAAAAAACCAATTTATGATGTGACCTTGGATGGCCATGTCCAAACATGATAGCGTTGTATCTGTCTTCATACCCGTCGCGCACCAAAACCAGGTGTGGAATGCTAGTCAAGCGACGCCCCGCCCCTCCAGTCAGTCAGAGTGGTGCAACAATCGCACTCGTGCGCCTGGGAAGCACAGCTCCTCAAGGCGGTGGTGGCCTAGAGTTTTGTGGGTTTAACCCATCCATGAGGGTCTAAATCTAGTCCTTGCGTGCTCAATTTTACACGCTTGCTGGAATTTGGTGAGATTTACAGATTTCTCTTCTGGTGTGAGTGTGTGACACGTGGAGGCATTTTTTGTTTTTGTTTTAAACATATATATATATATATATATATATATATATATATGTAGAAAGCCGTTTGTACCCCACCCCATGTATTTGAGAAAATGACCCATATATGGTCTGTTAACTTAATTGTTTTGAATTATTTTCTTCGTCCCCGTTGGGCGCGATGGCACGCACGACGAACACGCGAGGACGTGACCTGTTCGTTTTGCTAACCAAACGGACAAAACACAGATAAAATACCTGTCCATATGTATCGCGTTGTTGAAATTATCCTTAGGCACTTAACTGAAGAATTTAACTAACCGCCGTCGTCTAACTGACCCAAGGGTTCCAACCTCCATAAAAGTCACCGCCCTGGTCGATAAGTCACACACAGACTTCATGTCCAAGAAATCAACTCTGAAGTGGACGCACGCAGCGACGCCGGCCTGCCTCCTGAAAGGCGTGGTTCCCGGCAGGAGCCGCCGGCGTTGGGCAGTTGGGAGCCGTCCAGGTCGCTGTCTCCTGTGCCCTGTGTCACCACCTTTTTAGATAGAGACTGACCAGCTTAACTAATTAATTACGTCAGGTAGGAGGCGCCGGCCGGCTGACCTCCTGCTATGAATCTATCAGCATATATATTGTAGTTCGGGTTGCAGAACCACGTTTTGCTTGGTGTTTTGGTGTGGGATTTGAATTGTGTTTTACAAATCGGCGTAGGAAGGACGCCAAGGATCGAACCACAACAGGGGAGTTGATTAAGCTCGGAGGCGGAGGCGGAGAGGAAGTTTGGTGCGGTCAAGTGTGCGGATCCAGAGTATGTGGTCAGGTCAGTTCGTCTACCTTGCCAGCGGATGCACAAGCGACAGGGCTCGACTTTGAGCTATCAGGTGAGACCGTGAGAGTTGTTGTAGCCTGTAGGAGTAATATTTTTTTTTCCTTTGACGTTGCTCCGTTACTTCTTATCCAAACCGTACCATGTATTATTATTACAACGATGGCCGGCAGTCGGTGGCAACTTGGGTAGTAGGATCTCACATTATGAGATCAATTTTTTTTGAATGGGCAAAACATGTTTGAATATTCTGAAAAAAATTGACAACACACATCTATGTTATATATGCGACGTCAAAAATTGGCAGCTCTTCAAATTCGAGCTATACTTAGATGCAAGAAATAGAAAATTCAGGGTGAATAGTATGAAACATTATTCACTCACACTATTCAGTGTAGTTTAACATTTTTGTTTCTCTAACTGTAGGTGGAATTTGAGCTAATGTTTTTTGCAGCTGTACAAACAACGTGTAAGTATGTTATGTAATTTTTCTGGTTTTTTTACAATTTGTTAATATGATTTTTCTGACATTATCCTATATATGATCTCACCCAAATTAAAGAACAGATCCGGCCTGTATAAGTCTTCCCCAGATCATCGCTATGACTTGCGCGTTAAGTCGACAAATACCATTCGAGCTGTAGTATACGACGTCCGTACATGCAGGACGGCTTCGACGTCCGTACAAAGTGTGAACAGGCAAGATACGTATATTTTGAAGCACGATCTTATCAGGCGTACCTGCATATATGCAGCTCACGTATCATGTTGGTTGGCTACGACCAACAAAACGTGGAACGATAGATCGGGCGCGCGTATGCATGAGACCCATGCGAAGGTTCTGACTTGTGTCCTCGCACCGAGCTAGCCTGTTGGCTATTAATTGTACGAGGATTTCTTGCGCAAATTCTATCGCGACTTGTAATATCTCATACGGCACGTCGAGGGTTCAGAGGATGCGGTGCAGCTAAGCATTCCGCCGCGAAACAGGAGAAACCAAGCGGAAAACTGCAAATCGCCGAAACAGAGGCAGGGAAAACCCGTCGCGTGTACGGCCATACAACGCGTACGTTAGTGGACCGCGCACCGAATTCGAACAGCAAGTTGTTGCGGCTGCGAAACGGTTCTGCCGTGCGGCGGAGGGCGAGAGAAAGCACACCCCGCGTTTTGGTCTTGGTGCGTGACGGGCCCGTGAGTCAGCGACGCGGGCAGAACGAAACGGTAAATTACGCAGGTACTCCCTCCGTTCCAAATTACTCCATCCGTTTCCAAATATAAGATGTTTTAGCTTTTGTCCACATTCACATGCATACAAATGTATCTAGACATATTTCAAGTGTATGTTCACTCATTTTTACATGTATGTAGACAAGATGTGGAACATCTAAAACATGTTATACTCCCTCCGTCCCAAAATAAGTGTCTCAAATTTGTACAAAAGTGAATGTACCTATACATGTTTCATGTCTACATACATCCACTTTTTGACAATTCTAAGACATTTATTATTGGACGGAGGGAGTATTTAGGAACGGAGGGAGTAGTTGTCTTTCATTTGTACAAAAGTGGATGTATCTATACTTGTAACATGTCTAGATACATACACTTTTGTACAAATGAAAGACAACTAATTTAGAACGGAGGGAGTATATTCGCATGAGGAAAAATAACACGAATATGGATACGTATACACAATACATATCCAAACAACGTGCGGCGACGGTGATGCATCCGACTCAGCGCCCACGGTTTTGTTTTGGTTTTGGTTTCCATCGTCACCTGCCGTCCTGCCGGTTGGCTTTGCGCTTTTACTATCAAACTTAGTGCGTGGACTTTGCTCCCAGGTCCCTGTGGAGATGGTGTTTTGCAAACACCGGCAGGTGTGTTTCTTTCTTGGAGAAGAGGCTACGCGATCGTCTAAAGTTTATTCAACATAGTTTGACTTTAAATAAACTAGATTTGCTTGGTTGACTTGGAATTAACATGATTTTAGCGACCACATATTTTGTCATTAAAGATTGTTTTCCTAGTACTTGTAACTCCTCAGACTTATTATGCATAGGGTTAGGCTTTGCTTGAATAGGTGTATGCAAGCATGGTTAGACACTCTAGGAGCATGTCTATATTGACACAGTAAGGGCTTTCCATGTTTGTTTCATCAAAAAAAGGTAGGGATGTCGAACTCATGTCACGACGCGTGATCGAATAAGCCACCAGAAGCCTCGATGGGCTTTGTCGCGGACCGCCAGAGAAAATGCTCCGGCAAATGCTTGAGCGCACTCCGTCATCCAAAGTGTTTAAACATATACTTGTGTAGATATCCAATCGCAAGTACCCTAACTACATATAGATCTTACCTTTGCCAATCAAAAGGTTGGGAACAACGTTAAGTTGACTTCACAATACAATATTAACTAAATTTAAGTTATCCCTTGGACAAAAATGTTATTTCGCTACCCTGCGATATTTGAACGCGGTCTCTATTTTGCATCGGTTTGGCCATTTGGAATTTACTTATAAAGTTCAGCCAAATCATGTCTTTATGTTTTCCCTCCATTCGGAAAAAGTGTTGGGAGCTATGCCCAACCTTGTATTACCATAGTAGGGTCTTCACAACAATTAAAACGAACCAGTGAGTAGATGGTATGGAAATTAATGTAACTCTTGTTTGTTCTGTAATTTGACTTTTAACGACCACATATACCGTCATTAAAAATTGGTTTCCTAGTAGGGGTAATTCCTTCAGATTTATTATGCTAGGGCTAGGCCTTGCTTGAAAAGGAGTTTATGCAAGCATGGTTAGACACTCTAGGAGTATGTCTATATTGACACAGTAAGGGCTTTCCATGTTTGTTTCATCAAAAAAAGGTAGGGATGCCGAACTCATGTCACGACGCGTGATCGAATAAGCCACCAGAAGCCTCGATGGGCTTTGTCGCGGACCGCCAGAGAAAATGCTCCAGCAAATGCTTGAGCGCACTCCGTCATCCAAAGTGTTTAAACATATACTTGTGTAGATATCCAACCGCAAGTACCCTAACTACATATAGATCTTACCTTTGCCAATCAAAAGGTTGGGAACAACGGAGACTTTTTCTCGAATAAAAATGTTCTAATTTTGTGGAACATATACTATGATCGTGATCATAGATGAGAAAATCACATGAATAATATTCAAAGTATATGACATTATATTGTCATCGCAAGAACGAAATGCACCAAATAGTCAAGCAAAATATGCAAGGATTAGTGAAAGAAAACACAGATTGTTTTGGGGTAAAAGAAAGGAAAGAGTCCCCACCCCCGGGCTCCGGCACCGGTCATGAGAATTGACAGGTAACAAGCTCAGAATAACGAAAACCCCAAGGGATCAAAGTGTTAAATATAATTGAATTCGTTTGGAAATTCAACCTTGTCGGTCCTCTACTGTCCTCCACGTTCGGCGCATCGCCTATAAATAGGGGTGTAAACGGATAGGATAATTTCCGTACCGAATCCGTCGTCGAACCCGTTTTAAACAATCCATATCCGGTTTTATAGAATCCGACGGATAAGGATATCCGATTCCGAACAGAACACCCGGATACGGTATAGGATATGGTATGTAAAATAGCATCCGAATATGAATTATCCAAAAATTAATTAGGATTATCCGATGGTTATTATCTGAATTATCCGATTTTCTACCGAAATATCTACAATAATAGAACACAATTTGTGGTTAGTTAGTTGCGGAGTTCATGCGTTGCATAAAAACTCACTTACATGGA
This sequence comes from Poa pratensis, assembly GCA_947311845.1. Classification (NCBI taxonomy): domain Eukaryota; kingdom Viridiplantae; phylum Streptophyta; class Magnoliopsida; order Poales; family Poaceae; genus Poa; species Poa pratensis. The sequence goes on from CAMZMU010000085.1 coordinate 101,461,920, forward strand.
CATGTACACACAATGGAATATAACTTTGTTAGATTATTAAGTTGTTGAGCGATTATTTTTGGTTTTGTGGATTGATGATGTACATTGCGCTTACCGATCCGCTTAATGTTATTTCCGCCCCGAATCCGCTCCATTTCCGTTCCGAATCCGTGATCGTGTATATCCGTCACCGAATCCGCAACCGTTCATTATCCGATCCGATCCGAATCCGAGTAAAAAATATGGTAAAGGATATGGTAGAGCTAAATTCCGATCCGATCCGATCCGTTTACACCCCTACCTATAAAGCCTTCTTCTTTCCAGTTTCCTCGTCACCAAACAACAAACCATTTTCATTCGTATACTCAAACTGTTAATGGGATCAGGTCTTTCTCACAACCACCGGAGGAGCAGCGTCTCGCCCCAGCAGCAGCCGTCGTCGGCCCGCGTCATCGCCGCCGACGGCTCGCTGACGGAGTACTTCCCCGCCTCCACCCCTGTGAGCGTTTCCGATGTTCTCGGCGGCAATGCGGGCGCCGGTTCTTCCTGTGCAGCTCCGACGCGCTCTACTTCGACGCGGACGTGCCGGCTCTCGACGGCGGCGAGCTGCTCCGCGCTGGCCAGATATACTTCGTGCTCCCCGCGGCCATGGTCGGGCGTCCCCTGTCGAGCGCCGACATGGCAGCCATGGCGGTGCGCGCTAGCGAGGCGCTCGCGGCGAAGGCTCGGCCGCTTGGGCGCGGCGCGCGCGGCGCCGGCGGCAGGAAGGTGCGCGTCACGCCCGTGCACGACGAGAGCGGGCCTGCCGGTGTCGACGGCCGGGTCAACGAGAAGCTGAACGAGAGGACTCTCGGGGAGGACTCTTTGACAGGCTCGGGAAGTCCGGCGAGAACTGGCGGCAAGAGGTTGGCCTTGCCGGCGTTTCCGCCGGCGAAGAGGGCGCTCACGCCGCTGGGCACCATCGCCGAGGATGCCGAGTGACGAGATGGCATAAGAACATCGTCGAAAAGCGATGCCGAGCGATGCAGGGGAACGGGAATATAAGATTTGTTGATAGGTTCTTTGTGTCCTGTTTTTTTCATTTGTGTTGACCATTTTTTGGATGTAGTGGTGTTGTGTTAAGGATTCAGAAACAAATGAAAATACAGATAAAAGTGTCGGTTGTTTCTTCTGCCATATAGTACTCCGTATTCGATAATAAAGGGAAATGAAATATCGTTAATTAAACGGTGGTCAAAGAAGCCTGCTTTAGATCATGTGATAATGCGCGGTTGACTATCTTTTTTTTAAACGAGGCAAAAGCTTTGCCTTATATTAATTAAGAAGAAGGTGTCCGGTTTATTAGCGGAAGAAACCGGGCGAAAACCATACAACACACCAACATCCGAAGGAGAAGCCCACACAACCACAGAGAGCAACAACTAAGGCTAGCAACACCCACGACAACAACTACAGTACCTACAACAATCGCGAACTGAAGACAACTCTAGAACTCTGTCGAAGCTTTCTTTGTTATTCCCCTATTTCTTCGCTTGCCCCTGTTGGTAACAGTCTTGAGTGATTTCTCCACCTTTCTAATTAGGTCATCTGAAGCATTCCCTGCCAAGACACAAGCAATATCCTTGCCATATCCAGGACTAGTCACCTCTAAACAGGTGAGTAAGCTGAAAAGCTCTTTAGCAAAAAGGGCCTCAGAGTTAGGAACCAACAGGTCATCACTACCCACAGAGGGCGTCGATGCAATCGCCAAAACCTGAACCGAGCTCAACTCCGTCAGAAGCACAAAAGATGAATCCCCACACGACTCCTGAACCTCCGAAGCCAAGATCTCACCACTGTCCTTGCTCAGAGGGGCGGACGTCACAACAAGCTGCGGTGATGGGCAAGGACTGCCACGAGGAGAGAAACAACCAAAGTGAAGTGCTTCCTCAACCACGGACGACCTCTGCTCAACGGAGTCAAGCGGAAACACGACCTCCCCATGGGCGAGCCCCAGACTATCAGAACCAGAAGCCTCTGTGGGCGGACCATCAACGCCTGCCAATAGTAACTTGAGAGCTGCCACCTCTTCACGAAGAGGGCGAGACGCCTCCTCAACTCGATCGGCGACCAACTGACAGAGCTCCAAACGCAGCAAGGCAAACTGGGACTGAAAGACAGAGCCAGTGAACTCCTCGCAACACCTATGTGAGCGCTCTGACTGCACCGTAGGACACAACGAAGAGTGGCACACAACCTCGGGTGGACTCTGAGGCGACGAGGGAGCACGAGGCTGAGCGGATGGCAAACGGCTCCACTGGCAAGGAGCACGAGCGTCCGGAGAACGAACCCGAGCATCCGGAGAGCGAGAGAAAGCAGCTGGAGAGCGCGCACGACAGAAACGCTCCCGATGACCAGGACGACGACAACGGATGCATCTGAAGTGCCCTCGACATGTGCTGACCTGGTGGCCAGGCTCGAGGCACCGAAAACACCTCCCTCGAGCCCAACGCTTGAAGGCGAGACCACGGTCGAGACCTTCATCCCAAAGCGGAGACGATAGCGCACGGTCGGGACGGCCGCCTCGACCAATCTGTACCCAACCTTCCTCAACATCAATAGCGGCGGCAGCAACCGTAGTAGAGAGGCCACCGCAGGGCTCAGCAGGCACCTCCTCAACATGGCGCACGTCAACGCCCCAACGCCCGCCGCCCCGACGCTGGCTGCATCGACCGAAGTTACAAGCTCGTACTCTGCCAACCCGGAGCAGCGCTCCAATCTCCGACATGCTGTGTCCGCAGCCGCTCCTCCGTCGCCTTTGTGCTCGGCCGTCATCGACATGCTCGTCCTCGAGAATCTACAGGAGTTGGTGCTTTCTTCTGCTGCACTCGGCGTCGCCTCGGCTCCCTTGTCGGACGTGGGGCTTGGGTCTGATCCTGCCGTGTTGGTAGAGGGTCTCGGTTTCTTGTCACTGCCGTCGGCTGCCTCCGGCGACCCGGTCCATGTGAAGCCGAGCTCCGTCGGCGACGATGAAGAGTTGGCTCCGCAGACGTTGATGGCCTCCTCCAAAGGCTTTGCTTCCGGCTCGCCTCGCGCGGTTGACTATCGCACATGACTTCTTCTTAATTCAGTCACAGTTGTGATCCGTAAGAGTTTATATGTGAATGTGAGACTTTAGATAGGGGAAAAGTTCAAGCATTCGACGCCGATCCCATGGCTAATATTTTTAGGACTTAGGAGTAGGGCTAACAGGGAGCAGTATTTTTTAGGGAATAGCTATGTCAATGTGAAGACCATCTCGTGGATTTGCAACTTACCAAGAGATGGCCATTGCTGGTAGGGCAGTCCGTACCGATAGGAGATGAAAATGACCCTACCAAGATCTGCTTAATAATACAAAACGCAGAGATTAAAGCACGACGTCAAGATGGCCGAGTTGGTCTAAGGCGCCAGTTTCAGGTACTGGTCCGAAAGGGCGTGGGTTCAAATCCCACTCTTGACATACAAATTTTTCGTATTTTCATCCCAATTATGTTCGGTCTCCTTCTTTTGTTACGAACTTTGAGTTTATTATAGGACCCTTGAGCTTTTCCTTTTCTCTTTTGTGCGACATGGCCCTATATTATCCATTTACAACTACATCAATTTGTGCCGCTTAGAAGGTACGTCTTCCGCTGAGAAGTAAAATGTTTAGGGCTCCGGCTGAATGAGCACGAGCATCTCACAGACGTTGTGCTAAAATAGCTCAGCGCAAGTGGTCTTGGTCCTCCAACATGAGACATCCATGGCTCTTTTGATATCTTTTATCTGGGGAGACTTTGGAATGGAGAAGGACAAGTTGGAAAGGGCTGTGTTGGCAACAACTAGCTGCAAGTTGTGGTAGTCGTACTGAACTTTTTCTTTCTCACCCAATTGTTTGAGCTGGCCGGCGGCGGACTTGGTCGTTTCCAGCCGCCGCAGGAAGCACCGCGCAGTTCTGGAAGCCCTGGCAGCCGAGAGCGCTGAGTTGACCGGACGCACGGGATACGTACGGTACGGTTTCGACTTCCGCGTGCACCACGACTACGCCGCGCGGACCAAGTCTGATCGGAACCTCGCTTCAGTCGATGGCGCATTTGTCAACCCTCCCCTATCCATCCATCGTCCTGATCCTCTTGAGGAGCCATGTGAGTCACGAGACATCGTACTCAACGCCGCTAGGTAGCTGCTGCGGATGCTTTGTCCCTTTGTTGTTTGAATCGGATCGGATGAAGTGTTCAGTGTTCTACGGCGACGATGGTACCTCAATGCCGGCGTTCGGCCGGCCCTCCATTGGTCTTGATTGGCCAGTCTTGGTTGGGCAACCGGGACTGATGTCGAAACCCAACCGGGACCATATGTGCTTTTTCTACTAGTGCCAGCTCAACGTCGACATACTGCACTTGTCCAGTAATTAAGGCGGCGCAGGCGCGCGTACCTCGATCGAGTCGACGGTTTTCTTGTCCGTGCACAAAACACATCCGGAGACCAGACGGCACGACCAACGAACGCCGCATGGAGACTCAAATGCCGCGGGGCAGCTCAACGCCGCTCGCTGACGACCGCGAGGAGGAGGCGCTGCTCTGGGCGGCGCTGCAGAGGGCAGAGGCTGCCCACCCTGGAGCCTCTGGGCTGCGCTGCAGAGGGCAGAGGGCAGAGGACGTCCGGCGTCCAGGAGGACAGCGAGCGGTTCTTGCTAAAGCTCAAGGACCGCATCGACCGGTGCGCACTGTGTCACGACTCACGAGTCACGTAGCTCGCACTAGCTCTACACCTCTGTTCCGTCATCGATGGAGATTGGATCCGACGTGATTTTAGTAGCCTATACATACGAGTATGTCATTTATCGTTGATAATCTGAAGCTAGAGCAAGGTTTCGATGTCTTCGTTCTGTTGGGCAAGAACGCTCGTTATTGGGTTGTACTACACTACTACTAGTCATAAGCTATGAACAAAACAAATCTCCAAACGAGCCTTCTAGTAGTGTTTGGCAATGGCCAAGGTCTAGGTCCACCAATAACACGATCCAAATTGGAGCGAACTTGTGCAAGATCATCATTCACTCAGTTCCTAGAAGGAAAAAAGGACTTAAACACGCTGGTTGTACTTTCTTTCACAAGGCAGTTTCATCTTACTTTAAAGAAAGTCCAACTAAGGTGTGACGAAAAGTGCAAAAAAAAAAAAAAAAAACCGCGGCCCTCCTCGCGTCGCCCCTCCAGGCGACCGGGGAGGCGAACCCTAGCCTCTCGCCGCCGCCGCCGCCCCTTTCCTCCCCTCCCTCCCTCGCCGCCTCCGTAGGTGAACGCCGCACAAATGCCGTGCGCCGCCAATGAAGGGGGCGGCGGGGAACCAGCTCATGCGGCATCGCTCTGTGGTTTTGGAGGCAAGCCGTAGCCTGAGTCCGCCGCATCCTCGCATCTGTCGCCGTTCGCCTCCCCGGCGAGCTCTCCCCCATCCTCTGGCCCTCCTGCCTGCCCACGGTGGCCTTAGGATCGCGCCATGGGCGGCTGCTGCGGCGTCGTGCGGCCAGGGCCCGCACGGGCCCAGATGGGCTTGGGCGGGCCGTGGAGGTCCTGTTCGTGCATCTGGGAGGCCCTGCCGCTCCCTACTGAGCGCGTGGTCGCCTCGATGCTCTGCCCCGGTGGTCCGGCCGTCGATCCCGGCCCCGGGGGCGTCGTTGGCTTCGACGGTGCTCGACCGTGCCCTCCGGTGGTTGCAGGGGTCGCCACCTCTACATTCGGCCATCTTCCTGCAGCGGGGCGCCCTTGGGGAGGGCTGGTGTCGTGGCTTCGCAGATGGCGGCCATGGTGGTGACGTGCTCCCTACGTGGGGGCCATCGTGGCTGGGTGTAGAGCCACCCCTGTCTTGCCGCCAGTGTTATGCTGGTGTGCTCCGTGGTTCTGCAGATGGCGGCCATGGATGCGGCTTCTCTCCGATGCGAGGTGAGCCGTGGCAGTGGTGGTGGTAGCTTCCCCTTGTCGGTTTTTAGTCCCTCACGTCGGATCCTTGTCAAAGTCCTCTAGCGTGACTGGCGTGGGTGGTCTCCGTGCGTGCTCTAGGCTAGCCCACCCTTCGGGTAATCGAACCCAGATGGGGTTGGGGTTGCACTCGGTGGTGCTACGCCCTGCGACTACGGCGGCGACCCCCTCGTGCGGTGAGGGTATCTCCGATGCCCTTCATTTTCAGCCGGCGACACATAGGCGTCGTGGCGTCGTCTTGCCGCGTGCGACCCTTCAGCCATCCCCCTGACACAGGTGGTGTCGGCGCGCTGTGTGGCCTCGGATGTGCGTTGGTGTTCGACTTTGTCGATGGTGCAGTGTCGTGGCTGGGTATCCGATGTCTTGTCATGTGGATCCTCCTCTTTGATCGCAGTGCCTGGGTCATGATGAGCTTCTCATCATTCAACTGTCTCCGAGTTTTCTCTCGGAGTGACCCTTTCTTGTGTGTTGTGTGCGTTCTTTTCTTTTATTTCTTCTCTCATGTATCCCTTGTAAACTCTGGTTCATTTGAACCTATCTTGTAGAGGCTGCAAAGTCTTAAGGCAACTTTTAAAATATATTCAGGTGGGGATTAACTCCCCCTGGTGAAAAACTGAAAAAAAAAGTGCAAAATATGATGTAGAGAGTTAGCACCTCCTTGATAAAAAGATGTGTAGTTTGAAAGTTGGTCATGTCCTTAATTACCAGGAAGAGTCTAGCTTGATGTCATGTAGAATCTTCCTTAGCATAGTGAAACAAATGTGTCATGTCCGGAATAAGAGGTTCATATGTAAGAAAAAATTGCTTTTGTTGGTAAAGTTGACAGCAAATCGGGCTCAGCATAGTACCTCTCCCGACCCTCCTGATCGATTTGTTTTCTCGACCTCGGATTCTCTGTTTTATTGGTTCTTGTTTTTTTGCTGTTAATTTGTGCCATTTCTTGGAGCCATATTTTTCTGGGCCGGGTCTATGGCGGACGAGATGCACGGCGATGACAAATTCTTCGAGATATCAACAAGGAACCTCGCCCACCTTGGTGTGTGGTCACATTTTGTACTTATTTTGCGAGTCTTGATGAGATAAAACACTGGTCATAACTAAAACCCCATGCAATTTCGACACAAGAATGGTATATAACAAGAACTTGCATGGTTACCAGAGTTTATGTGGATCATTTTCACATATGAGCAAAATTATTACAAAATTATGCCATTATATTGTTAACTTGAAAATACAATAAGTGTGTTGATTAACGCTGACATTATGGTCTAGATGTATTGCTAAACCAAATTAACCTATTTTGCTAATTTGTTTGTTGCGCCATCACATGATGAAAACCTGATATGTGGCTTCCTGGTATGGTTTGGTAGCGTTAAAATTAAAATTTGAAACTCACGAACTAATCGAGTAACTCGCAACTCGACTCAGACTCGAATCGAACTCGGCATGTAGCGAGTCAAACCAAATTTCAGTTTTAGTGGTTAAACGAGTTTGGTCTTAACGAGCCGAGTTCACCAAGTACTTGTTTAACTCGATATGGCACCATAATCTGGACCATGTGGCCCAACTAGCAAACTCAACCCACTCCAGGTAGGCGCCCCTCTATCCCGCATGAAAGGACAAGGATGTCGCCTAGAGGGGGGGGGGGGGTGAATAGGCGTTTAAAACTTTTCCGGTTTAGGCTTGCTAATTGCGGAATAAAACTAGGTGTTTAAATTAACAAGCCAACAACCTAAATAAATTAGGCTCACCTATGTGCACCAACAACTTATGCTAAGCAAGACAACTAACAAGGTGATAGCAAGATATGATACTTCAAGCTCGAAGGCTATCACAATGTAAAGTGCATAAGTAAAGAGCTCGGGTATAGAAATAACCGAGGCACGTGGAGACGACGATGTATTCCCGAGTTTCTCCTTTTTAGGGGAGTACGTCTCGTTGGAGGGGTGTGAGTATCAAACTCAAGATGCCACAAAAGGCCTCACCCTATACTCCGATGAACCTCGCACAAAAGCTCGGTTCACCTTCCACTATTGATTTCCTTTTGGGCGGAAATCGAGTCCCTTACAACAAACTTGAGGCACAACCCACATAAGGATTGGGAGCTCCCAAGCGGCCACAAAAGGCCTTGCAACGCCACAAAAGGCGCCACTTGCCACAAAAGGCGTTGACCACAAAAGGTCACAAGAACACCGTCTAGGGTCCAACGACCCAAGAGTAACAAGCTCACAATCTTCATTTCCACGAATCCTCGTGGAGAGAGAAAACCTATGCACAAAAGCAAAGGCAAACCTATGCACAAAAGCAAAGGCAAGAACACAAGAAGTGCTCAAGTCCTTCACTCCCAAATCCCACCAAAAGCAACAAATGCTTGTGGGGGGAGAAGAGAGGAAGAACAAAGAAGAACACAACAAATGGAACTTCAAGAACTAGATCGAAAGGGTTCCACTCACTTAGAGGAGAAACGTCTCGGTGGAAATGTAGATCTAGGTCTTCTCCTCCAATCCTCCAAAGATCAACGAGTTTGGGTGGAGGGATTGGGAGATCTTGTAGTTTTGAGCTTTGCAACAATGGAGGAGAGAGAAAAACGAGCTTAAGAAGATTGGGGAACCGTTGGGGAAGAAAGCCCCTTAAATAGGTTCCCCCAAAAAGGAGCCGTTGGCTGCTCCAGCCCGAGCCAGCGGTAGTACCGCTGCGCCGGGCGGTACTACCGCTGGCGCCTCCTGCGCTGCGGTCAAAACAGGCGCAGAACGCGCCCTTCAGCCCGAGCCAGCGGTAGTACCGCTGCTCCGGACGGTACTGCCGCACATGGGGCCCAGAGGCCACATTTGGCGGTAGTGCGGGCGGCACTACCGCCGCTTCGGGCTGCGCAAGAAACCCCGGGCGGTACTACCGCTGGCAGTGCCGCTGCCAGTACCGCACATTGCGTCCGAAGATGAATCTCGGCGGTACTGGGAGCGGTACTGCCGCTGAGGCTTCCCAGCCCAGGGCCAGCGGTACTACCGCCCGAAACGGCGGTACTACCGCTGACAGGATTTCATCCTGAAACCTGAACTGCGATAACTTTCTCATATGAACTCCAAATGAGATGAATCCAATTGCGTTGGAAAGGTAACGACAAATGCTTTGCTACAAAAATGGAGGAGATGTCACACATGGGAGGTGTGGATCCTATCTCGAGGTGGACCGATAATATTTCCAAAGCCGAGAATGCAAACAAGTTTTCATCCGGACTCCGTTTTCGATGATCTTGGGCTTGCTCCGAAGATAATCACAAGCACTACAAGATCATGCATATACACATCATAGTCCATCATGTGAGGAGGATAACACAAGAGGAGAGTTTGACCTCTCTACAAAAGACGAACCGGTAAAACCTCCAATATCAAAAACATCAGAAGATATTCAAATGAAATCCGTTCTTGATGAACTAGAGCTTGGTATGGAGATGAACACAAGCTCTAAATTCTCACATGGATAAAGGCCAAATAAGAACCAAGAAAGATGATGATGCCAAGTATGCAAAGGTTTGAGCTCTCCACAAAGATGCGATCAAGTTACTCACTTGAGAGCCCCTCTTGATAGTACGGCATCTATCCTATAACCCGGTCTCCCACTAACACCATGAGACCGGTAAAATAGAAACCCTATCAAGATCATACCTTTGCCTTGCGCATTCCACTTGAGCTAGATGATGACGATATTGATCTCTTCAAGTGGACCACTTTTCTTGATTTGCGCTTGCTAGCTCATGCTTGATGAAGACATCTCCAAATGCTCCCCCATACACCATTATGGGAGAGCCTCGCTAATCTCCGTCTTCATGTATCCACTTGCGCTTCATATACTTCTCTTGATATAGATGATGGCTTGGAGATAAACATGAAGTTCACTCAATCTTCTTTTCCAAGCCATGCTTGCAATAAGCTCATCTCTACACATGACCATTCTTCATATATAAATCCTTGGATAGAACCTTGGTCATCATATACTCTTCTAGAGTCCAACACATGAACTCCAAACTTCTTCATGGACTCGATCTATAAAGATATCTCAATGCAAACATTAGTCCATAGAGATTGTCATTAATTACCAAAACCAAACATGGGGCAACACATGCTCTTTCACCGCAGAGCTCCTATTTAAATGTCCCATATTTTAAAAAAAATCACGAAAGAATGTTCATGAATTTAAAAATGGTTCCTATTAAAATGGCCTGAATTAAAAAAAAATCGAGATTTTGAGAAATAAGCTTTGGATTTGAAAAAAATGTTCATGAATTCGAAACTGTTTACAAAATACGAAATGTGCATGAATTAAAACGGAGGAAAAAAACCAAGAGAAAAAACGAAACCAAAATATCGAGTAAACCAAAAAAAAACAAATATAAACGGGAAATTCCCTACTGGGCTGGCCCGCTTACGAGAAGTAGTGTTGGAAGGACGCGCGTATCCTGGCTAACCTACGCAGCGAGCGTAGAATAGGAATTGGAAAAGGCTGGTAATCGTCCGGGGGATCCGTCCCTCGCATCCTCCGCCTGGAGCAGTTAACACGTGTCCCACGGACCCGCCAGAAGGCCCCACGCACTGGTTTCCTGTCCTACACATGCGTGACGCGCCCGACCTTATCCTCTTATGTTTGTTGACCGCTCGTTCCTTCCCCGCACGCGCCATTGCCTCCGCAGCCACGCCGCAGCCCCTGCTCACGGTGACCAACCCCTCCTCCGGCAGCGGCTCTGCGACGACGTACGGCGGAGGCTCTGCGGGCACACGTGCCACGCCGGCCTCGCGCGTGGCCCGCCGGAGGCCGCACTCGCCACGCCCTCTGCATCTTACCGGAACGCTGCCCAGCTCCTCCCCGGTCTGGCGCGTTTCCCTGCTCCAACGACCACCTGTGTCGCCTACAGCTCCTCCTACCAGAGCGCCGACGAATCCAACCACCCCGGCGCCGCCCCGTGCTCCACCCCGGTTGCGCCGGCGCACGCTATACCCCCACCAAGTCGCCCATGCTCCACCCTCGGTCGCTCCGGCGCGCTCTCCACCCCCACCACGTCCCCTATCTACTCATGCTGCTCTCGGCGGTGGCAACGCCGGTTGCACCTGCCAGAGGTCGGAGGGAAGCTACATCAGTTGAGCTGCTTGTTCGGTCCGAGACCTATTGTTCTTCTTTTTTCTTTGCTACATTCGGTGCAAACCATTGTACGATTTGTAGCAATTTATTTCTCCCTTTAATGCAAAATTCGCAGACTGATTGTAGCATTTCTTATTCACTTGATGCAATTTATTAATGTGGTGCAAATTTTTGCAAACTTTGTAGCATAATCTTTTATCTTTTGAGGCAACTTCACCTAATGTTTGTAGCAAATGTCTTGTAAACTCCTCGCAGGATGCAATTTTTCTTAATGGGTTTCATTGTAGCAAATATTTGCTACCGATGTCTTATGTTTTGCGTCATAGCAAGGAGAGGTTCTACATGTATCATAAGCAATTTTTTTGCTACCGATGTCTTTTGTTTTGCATCATAGCAAGGAGAATTGCTACAGATGTTATTTTTCTGTTTTTTATCATAAGGAGAAATTTGCTACCGATGTCTTCGGCTTTGCATCATAGCAATGAGAATTGCTACCGTTATTCTTCTATTTGCAAAATAGGAAGGAAAAAAGTTCTACTGTTGTTGTTCTCTTTTGCATTAAAAGGAGAAGTTTTCTACCGATGTCTTTCGGTTTTGCATCATAGCAATTAGAATTGCTACCGATATTCTTTCTATTTTTGCATAATAGGAAGGGAAATTTTTCTACTCATGTTGTTCTGTTTTGCATCATAAGGAGAAATTTGCTACCGATGTCTATGATTTTTGCATCCAATTGTTACCGATATTCTTATGTTTTGCATAATAGGAAGGAAAAAATTTAAAAATGGTGTAGCAAATTTTTTGTTGCTATGCGATCTCTCGTGAGTTCTCCGGTTCTTCATTGTGCTTTCCGGTGCTAGCACAGGCAAAGGTCGGGTGTTGCGAGGCAGCGGCGATGCTGCTATCACCGGCGACGGCGGTGTTGCTCAATTTTAATGAATTTTTTGCTACGACCTTTCTGCGATTTTGCACCACACGGTTGGCTGATTTTGCATCATTTAAAGAAAATTTCTGCTACAAACGTTGTGTGATTTTGCATCATTTTTGAAGAACTTTTTGCTACAACCGTTATGTGATTTTGTACACTAGTAATGTGGATCGGATGAACTTTTTTTTGCTACAATTTGTTTTTGGAGTAAATTTTTGCTACAGACTGTTATTCGGTTTTGCTTACTAGAAGGAGATTTTGCTACCTTAGTTTTTTCGTTTTGTGTCATTGGAAGGATATTTTTGCTATGACTGTTATTCTGTTTTGCATTATTAGAAGAAGATTTTTGCTATCACGGTTCTTTCGTTATGTATCCTTGGTAGGATGCCAGTTCTGTGATCACCTCCGGCATCCCAAGGTGCCTCCGCAGCTGCGTGCTCAGATGACCCGAAGGATCTTACAGGAGGAGTGCGAAAGTGTCCTCGCCTTGCAACGCAAAAAGGGGTGTCATCATTGATTGATTTGGTTACTGGAACCTGACAAGATGCTCAATATTTACTTACTCCCTCCGTTCGGATTTAGTCTACATTCTATCCCTAAAATTTGTTTTGAATTAGTCTACATTCTGGGTGGGTCCCACCTCAATAATTAAGAGGGAGAAGGTTTAAACACCATGCATGTACCGGTTTGCTATTTCCCATGCATGGATTACATTAACCAAGCTTGGTTTAACCAATGGATGCTTTGTATATTGTGAGACCATAATTGTGTTGCATGGTGGAGTGCGCAAAAGTAGTACTAATAAATGTTAGAATAATTTGTCTGAAATTTTCCAAAACGTAGACTAAATCCGAACGAAGGGAGTATGTTGTAATGCTTTGTACCGGCCTGATATTGACCATCTTGCTAAAGATGTATAGTTTGAAAGTTGTTCATCACTTTACCAGGAAGAATCAAGATTGATGACATGTATAATCTTCCTAGCATCATGAACCAACTGTGTCATGTCATGTTGGAGGACAGATGGTCAGGAACTCAGGAGAGGCCATGTGTTGAGCCCGATTTGCTATAACATTTGCCAACAAAAGCAATTTTTGAACAAAAGCAATTTTCTGTGAAATTGAACAAAAGCAATTTTTTGTTCATATATATGAACCTCATGCTGGTCCATCTATTCCTTTAAACACAAGATGACCAACGGTGATCTTGGATTCATCAAGCCATTCCACAAACCGTGAAATTAGTATTGCATTATTTGAATGTAGATAGCTTTGGACATTAGCACATACATAGTGCAGGTTGCAATTTCTTCAGCATTAGCTGGTCAGAATGCAAATCAATCTAACATTCTCAGCAAAACTGTGTATCCATTTCATTATAAATAACAATATAACAGATTGATACAAGCGTCCGACATTATTACTATTGTGTTACAGATGCCCTAAGCTAATTGGCTGTTGCACAGTAACTTATCATTGATCCTACTATCATTCTATCTTCTACGATGACCTGAAGAATCCTAGTTACAACAACTCGGGACTGTGCATGAATCGAATCGATCTTTACTATACATCTGAACATGACCCCCCAAGGAAGGCTTTCAAGACCTTGGCAGGAGAGGCCATGTGTTGAGCCCGATTTGCTATAACATTTGCCAACAAAAGCAATTTTCTGTGAAATTGAACAAAAGCAATTTTTTGTTCATATATATGAACCTCATGCTGGTCCATCTATTCCTTTAAACACAAGATGACCAACGGTGATCTTGGATTCATCAAGCCATTCCACAAACCGTGAAATTAGTATTGCATTATTTGAATGTAGATAGCTTTGGACATTAGCACATACATAGTGCAGGTTGCAATTTCTTCAGCATTAGCTGGTCAGAATGCAAATCAATCTAACATTCTCAGCAAAACTGTGTATCCATTTCATTATAAATAACAATATAACAGATTGATACAGGCGTACGACATTATTACTATTGTGTTACAGATGCCCTAAGCTAATTGGCTGTTGCACAGTAACTTATCATTGATCCTACTATCATTCTATCTTCGGCGATGACCTGAAGAATCCTAGTTACAACAACTTGGGACTGTGCATGAATCGAATCGATCTTTACTATACATCTGAACATGACCCCCCAAGGAAGGCTTTCAAGACCTTGGCAACAATCAACTCTATTTCTCCAGGAAAATGCAGCAACCAAGTGAACGTTGCACTGGCCAAGGAATAAGAATTGGCCCGACCAAATGCATCAATTGGTCTATAAAGTACTTGATAGTATACAGTCATCATATGTAGTCTCTGAAGGGTCACATACAGATCCTCTCTTCAGGATCTAGGTTGATACCTGTGGTGCGGGTTCAACTGAAATTAGAACAGAAATCTGCAGGACTGCAAAATCACTGAATACAAGCACGATTTGTTCAACATACCTTGAGAAAGTTGAGGCGTGAAAATGCATACAACTCATGTGGTTGGTCTGGTCATAGTTGATAGACCCCGGCCTCCCATGGGAACCATACCAGGAAGCCCCATTTCAGGCTCGTCGTCTGCTGACATAACAAATAAATTTAACAAAATTGGATAAAACACTGAAATTTGATTTTAAAATACGTCTCAGACCATATTGTGAGTGCTGATCGGCAAGCATATTATGTTTTAAATTAACAATGTACTGAGATACTTATGTAATATTTTTGCTCAAATGTGAAAAAGATTCCAATAAACTGGGTAGCCATGTCATCACGGGACAGTATTCTTGTAACGTACCATTCATGTCTTCGCCAGATTCGGCACCAGCAATCCCGATGCAGGAAAATAAAGACGAATCATCAACTTTCAAGTGCTCGTATGCAAGATACAAGTCCTCAATTGTGGCATTTTCATATAGTGTCGTCATTTCCTTAATACAGGATATATCCTGCATTTAATTGGAACAAATGAACTACAGTAAGACAGTGATACAACACAGGAAGAGAAAATAACTCAAGTACACTAAAAAATTGTCCGCAAAAGCTAATGAAGGATAAGATATGGGTAGAGCTCCAACAACTCATCATATTATATAGGAAAATTATAATTTATAGAGATTTAACACGTGATCATACATTAGCAGATACACAATACGCTGACTGCTGTTCAGTATAGCCCTAGATCCCAAAATAGGCGAGTCCTGGCCAGCTCAGTATATTATCATAGATATTTATAGTTTCCATTAATTTAAAGTCCCCCAGAAGTGTGGGTAGAAATTCAGAAAAAACACAAGGTTTAGTTATATTTAATTCAGTAATGCCTGACTAACGAACTGAATGCTACAGCATGGGAAAGCTGAAAGGGTCCCGACTCCAAAGTGCCAACAACCCATATGTGAATTTCAAACAAATCATATAAATATAATTGCACCCTGGGCCTGGGAGTATGTATACACAGAATATATAACTTTCATACTTTTTCTTCAGCTTCTCATACGACAACCCTAGAATTTTTTGACATATCAACAAATTTCTCAAACCAGGTCAGGATGCTTTCAGAAGTTTGTCTACAAAACTTTCATGAAAAAAATCTACCCAGAGTGCCTATGCAGAGTTCATCCCATTAAAGTGGGACAAGAACAAGGCAACCGAAGTGCCCTTGCAACCAGGGTTAGAACGGAGAGCCAGTCAATTTCCTTTTCCCAATTTTATGTAGATTATGAGCTTATAACCCTCAAATAGAATTTACCTTTCTAGGCACGGAAGAAGACTGCAGATGGGCTAGCAGACCAAGCCAATAGGCATTTGTCTTTGTCTCAGCCTCGTGTTTCATCAGCAGTGTCCTCTTTGCCTGAAAGACAAGAAAATTGCTTGTCAAATTAACAAGTACAATATGCTTGCTACATAAAGTTCAATAGTCACACATTAGAACAGTAAATTTATGTTTAAAGCTTTAAGATGCCTATTTAGCTTAAGTGCATGGAATTTAAGTAAGATGTGCAGTTTGCTTATTCTCATTTAACTGTTAAGAAACATAACCATGATCAGAAAGAATTGCAGCATTATAACATGCTGGTTGGCATAATGTTAATACTAAAACACATAATGCAAAATAGTAAGAAATTTTGACTAACCCGGTCCAGCTCTCTTTCAACAATTTTGTTGCTATGTAAACCTCTGAGAACACCTTTGCATGCATCAACGGCTTTATGGACCTGGCATCAAAGATCAGAAAATGATAGTATTAGCAGAAGAAGAGCGCAGAACAAGAAGCTCAAGATCACAACTTAAATACCTTGCTCGGGGTTGAAGTTACCGCAATCACATACCAACCAAGATCCAGTTTGTCAAAAAGATTTAATTCAAAAGAAACATCATAGGTCAATCCCATGGAATCTCGAACTGTTGTAAATAGCCTGAGACAAAAAGGTGCAGCTCATCATGTTAGTCCTATTAGGTAAAGACCAACAAAAAACATGCATCGCCATGAAAACCTAAAGTATCTCGTTTAGTGTAAAGTCAAAACTAAAGGCTTTTCTCTCAAAAAAAAACCTCATTAATAAGATGTGTAACCCCAGTATGTTGCTTTAATAGTCAAATGAATAAATAGGGCATCATAAAGATTTTTGCAGAAGCAAACCACTCTAACCCAATTATCCAAAGGTGGCACATAACAGTAAAACACATGCAGCATACTAGAATGTACTGTGTATGAAACAGCTTTAAAATGATGTATAATTCTTTACCTGGAATTAATAATTTCGGCCAGTAAACTCAAGGCAATCCCAAAGAAAAGAGGGTGGTTGCGAACACTAATATGTGTCTTCTCCATTAGATCCAAGTTTGCTGGTTCGGAGATTTCTGCTGCCATAGTACTAAAAATATCAGTCCACATGTTCATACAGTCATACACTACTACACAATGTCATTGATAGATGATGGGTGGCAATTCCTCAAAACAGAAACAAAAATCATGTCTAACACTCAAGGTATTATAAGGTGCGGTGGAGTCAATCGTGGGACTCGTGTGAGAGTGAAGCACACAGCACATAGTATTAAGTTAGAATTACCATTTGCGCTAGAACTTCGAATTACATCAAAGAGGTCCTTCCCTTCAGTAGCAAACCCCCATCGATTAGGTGCCGGGCCAGCAATGTACGCACAAGCTCTCTCATCTGTATCCTTTATGTACACCTGGCACAGAAGAATCCAGTCATATTATATGACAGTATTTGAGCTTTTAGACTACACATGTTTTTAGAAAAGTATGAAAATGTCAATGTGTCTTTTCTCCCAGGATGCTTCAGCATGAGGATTGTGAATGTAACTACCCATTTGTTTATTTGCTTTACACAATAAGTATGAAAATGTCAATGTGTCTTTTCAATATGCTCATCATGTTAGTCCTATTGTAAAGTATCTCGTTTAAAAAGATGGTAATGAAGGCATACTTGCTGGGAATGCAGATCCGATGGAAACGGCAGGAAGGAGATCTTCTCAATATGCTCCGGCGTGTTTGAAGAATTTGAGGCCCTTACAGTCCCAAGATAATCGAGAACACAAGATTCTACCTCTTCTTCTGTGAAATCACCAACTACGCTGACCTGTAAAACAGTATTTCAACATTGAACTTAAACGTGGTTAAGAAGAAATGTTGCCATGTTGGAACAAGATTAGAGAACTGAAACTCAGAAATGACAAACTATTCAACAAACCTCCATGTTGCTACCCACGAATTGGTTCATGACGGCTTCTTTAACTGACTGAAGAGTCAACTTTTGCAATGAATGTGGAGATGGCTCTACAAACCTTTCATCATGGTTCAACATTGCTACCATAAGCTTGTGAGCCGTGGCACGCTCCAAACTTTTGGGGATAGAGCGGTAGTAAGACAAATATAACTGAGCTGCTCTATCGAACGCATCTTCTAGCCACACATTATGCTGTAACACAAAGAAGTGAACTGTGTAAATGCAACAACTTCATGTTTCAGAGAAAACTTAATTTCTCCTATAGTGATGCAGGTGAGTATGTTATTTTGTAAGCTGAAAACGCACACCTCAAGGACCATATGCAGGAGCTGGAAAGCAGCACGCATGCCATTATCTCTTAAAGCAAACCTAAATTCCATAAAGATGAACTCCTCATTGGATTCCAGCGAGCAGTTTATGAGATTGTTCACACAGAAAAGTTCAACCTGAAATAAAAATCATATGCAGATCGTATGAAATATAAAATAATAAGTATCAGAATTAATAAGACAAAATGCAAACAATCTGTGAACATCACTGGTACATTACATAAACGAATATTGAGGCCAGTGGAAATGAAATCGGAAGGATAAAGTAAAATGGTGTATGCAGTACAGAAAAACAACAGTAACCTCAACAAACTTATTAATGAACAAGAATTTGGGGCTAGAACTACATTAGAATGATAGACTGGATAATCTTGCAAAAAGTGACTACTTTAAATGTTTATCATACATAGTAGTAAGTTTGAAGTTTAGAAAGCTTGGCTGGCACGGATATAAAACTGAATAGTTTGTGGAAGATACCTGTTCCCTTGAGAAGTTACCAACACAGCCACCTTCACTCAAAGTACGAACACCAACAATAACAGATCCCTTTGATTCAGAATTTTCGGTGGCTCTCCCACCACCTACTATCAACCGCATAACACCAACCCTTGCCTCATTTTGTGTGATCTGTCATCAATCATCACCAAGTGTTTAGTATGAAATATGAAACAAAAGCTGATTACATAGAATGGATACTGAACTGAAGATGATTCTTATGTCTCTAGAAAAATAGCCTGGGGTTTCCAAGTTGACTAAGTACCTTGTAGTTGACAGAAATTCCATTAGAAAGGCGGCGTTGTGTTATACCGGTTTCACTGTCAAATACTTTCACCACGTCCTGCTCTTTACCAAAAGGGGTAAATGATGGTTGGTGTTGCAATTTCAAGTCTTCAAGTTCTGATTGAGTAATCAACTCCTTTGGTACCTCAAGCTGCAACCAGTACAACAACAATCAATAGCATGCCACTTTAACGGTTTTCACATTGGCACGAAAAGTCAACACATTCAAGCATGAACTTTGCTAAACCAAGTTAGTATAGTTTCATAACAAGCAAACGATATCCCAAATAACCAACATACCTCAGGCTCCGGGTAAATTGGTTCTTCAAGACCTTCTTTCATGGACTCGGTTATCTCTTCTGGATTGATCTCAAAATCACTTTCGCCTACTCCATCAAGATGGACCTTTCTTGGTACACAGGCCACAATAGCAGCAGGAAGTGGTGCATTGGGTTTTCCAAAGTCAGAAATAAATTCAAGTACTTCTGCACCAACAGTGTTGACCTACATGTGGCAAATGTGTTTATAATTATAATGTCACTAAGAACTAGCAGAAGGTAAAATGCAATGATGTCATTGATTTTGACTATGACTTTTATAAGAGAAATTATAATGACAACACAGTACCTCTTCAAGTGTGACGGTTTCTGCAACTGCAAGCAAACTATCATGTCCCTGCAACTGATCCATGACAGTATGGCCAAGTGCATCACTCTCCATAATGAAGTCCAAGTTGTCAACCGAGGGAACACTATCAATCATCATAGCAAGCTGCTCACTATCTTTTATCAGTGCATCCATATAACGGGTCATTTCTCCCATTGTGACACCGAACTCTTTGAGTCTCCGAACCTAAAACAACATAAGGAGAAATGGGTAAACAGGAACTGAACACTTGCAATAAACCAGCTAGTTGGCTAGAGTTCAAGCTTGGTCTGGATTTAACCTGGGTTAATGTCAAAGCTGAATCAGCTAGGGTTGGTTTCAGCTCACATTGAGACTGGATTGGGCCTAGATTGAGCTTGGATCGTGCCATATTAGACTGGACTAGTAGGCTAGACAGTTCAGACCAGACTAGGCTTGACTTAGGAAGGGCTCATGCTAGGACAATCTTGTTGTAATATCTTTAATTCAATTCCTTATCATCTACTCCCTCTGTACCATGATATAAGATGTTTTAGGTATTCCAGTACGGATAATATACAGATGTATATAGACGTATTTTAGTGTGTTGCTCTATGTAGTCCGTATTGGAATACCAAAAACATCTAATATTATGATACGGAGGGAGTATTATTTCAACCATGATGTTCATATCATTCCGTGTGGCCGAATAGGGCAATAGTTCTTCATATGCATGCTAAACCGACACGTACATTGGCAATAGACAACTAGCTGGTTCGAAGATCATTTTATCTAGGTAATTGGTGCATATATCGAATGATGCAGTACAGTCAGCTAAAACAACAATTTAATACACAAAGGAAAACTGAGCCATGAAGTTACAAACCTCATGAACAGCAACTTTGATGGCACTCCTCCAATTTTGGGGTTCAGCTGTTACTGTTAAAGTGGTCACCGTGCACCCTTCCCTTCCGGAGTCGCTGTGATCCAGCTCGACTGATGTAAAGGGAGGATTTGAGCTCTGTATGGAATAAGGAAAAAATAGTTTCGCTCAGTCAGATAAACCATGTAACTACGTGTTCCCTTGTAA
Source organism: Poa pratensis (assembly GCA_947311845.1). NCBI lineage: Eukaryota > Viridiplantae > Streptophyta > Magnoliopsida > Poales > Poaceae > Poa > Poa pratensis. The sequence continues at coordinate 101,482,486 of CAMZMU010000085.1, forward strand.
AATATGTAGTAGTGTGCAATCATGTGCAGATTCCTCACTGGAAGATCCTGGCTATTCTGACTCACATTTAAGTCCAATATCGAGTATAATGGATCCTGAGTAGCTACAAAACAAGTGTTTTTTCTTCACGTATGGAATATCATTTACCATGGCGGACTGGTAGCCAAAAAGCTCCTAACCGTGAGAAAATAACGTGTGCAATTGTGCATAAATATGAAAGTGTGAAGCGTTCTAAATTTATAAGGATATAAAGTTATAAACTATTTTCTACGTTCTCATGCAACAACAGAAAGGGAAAAAACATATATAAGATTCGCAATAGTGTCCATAGGACATCAGATCATGAATGTTTCTAAAAATCACAAACCTTGTATCTTGTATTGATTCGGAAGTGCAAAGCGGATAAAAATATCCGCTTCATCAGGACACTACGCAGGTCTTTGTATGTCTGAACTTGGTTGACTGGTATCTGTCAAACAAAGGAAAGCAATAGTTAGCCAAGGGCAGCAGGGTTAAGGGACTTCACTTAGAGAAGCAGTAAACTAGTTGCAGAAACAAAAATCATTATACTCAATTATCTTTAAAGAAGACCATATTGAGGGCACAAAGTGTTAACATGAGGCTTGTAAATGTTACCGAAAAATAGATGGACTATCAAATCCTACGTGGTGCATGCATTGAGGCTAGTTTATCTACCAAATGATATGATATGAGCTACTATTAGAATGAACATTTTGGTGGTAAACTAGTAACAAAGGTGCAAACATAAGGTAAGTGTTCAGACTAGCAGGACCATACCTTACAAAACATGTTGATAGAGAAACTCTGAATCAATTCATGTTGAAAAATCACTGGAGGCTTGGCATCCTGATGAACGTCAGGAAGGGACCATTTATGCTCTACGGGAGGTCTAACTGCCTGTCTTTCTCTTTTTACAGGTTTTGGTTTATCGGTGGCAGCCAAGCTACCCGGCAGCTTTGGCGCAAAAAGGCTTGCCATGGCACCAAATGGACCTGCAGTCGACATAGGGGCTGCTTCGTTTCCAGAAAGTGTATGTTCAAACACAGCCTGCATTGTGATGGGTCAGCTAACGAGCCTGCTACTCAATCATGCTGGAATCAGCTAATTTTTCAACAACAATACTTAGTAGGATGTAACTTCTGATTTTACCTCTATCTCCCGCACTGCTCTGGGAATATCATCAATTTCTCCTACCAGGTATAAAGTGGCATTAGCAGGGTAGTACCATCTCTCATGGAATTTGCGAATCTTATCAGGATCCCATTTTAGTATTTGCTCCTCGAGTCCAATAGGAAATCTGTTGCTCAATTTGTTTTCCGAGTGTAAATGTTGCAACAACTGCAGCACAGGAGGCACAATTAGTACAGAAAGATAGTGCCCTGGAATATTAGATGATCCAGCACTGTTCCAGGAATATTAAAATAATATCCCTTCTCGGAAGTTTCTCAAGTGGTGAACACTGGGAAAAAGACTTGCCTGACAATCAACACGGTACTCGATTGTGTTCATCATCTGAAGCTCTGAAAGAATTGCTCTTCTCTCTTTCTCGACACGAGATGAAGAAAACTTTGGATGAAAAGCTATCTGAAAGTAATAAAGTGAAGAACTTTTTTATACAACTAAACAATAACGTCAAGAGATCTGTCAAACAGATTAATAGCATGCATCTATATTTTATCTACCAGTTTGAATGTGTTGGTGTAACATTAAAAGAAAATGATAGTGGATAGTTGACAGAGAGTCTATTATTGTTACAAGCCTAACCAACTGAATATGCTTGCTGTTTCAAATATGCTTTATAAAATAGCCTACAGTAAACAGACATCCCACAATACAACTAAATAAGAATGTGATTGAGTAACAATATCTTACCTCATCCAAAGCATCCAGCACAGAAGGGAGTAAGGCTTCACCATATTCCTGCCACATGAAAGACAAACCAATATGTCAGATCCCAGATAAACAAGAAAATAAATCTAACTTGAACAGTCGGCTTTTTTTAGAAAATGCCAAGTCTATCCGTCTATGGCAGCCAACTAATACACATTGAAATTCATTGTCACACAAGTCGTTATCAAATAAGATATGCAACCAGGAAACCAAAGATGGCCCAAACAAAGCAACCAGGAGTTAAGGTCCAATTCCGAAATTGAGAAAAGCCACAGAAGTAGGACCTTTGTTTTAGTTGGAGAATGGATATGGAAGACTGTATGGTGGAAGTCTGTATATGCATTAGACCTTGCACCAGTCCCCAAGAGTTTCTCACGCTTCTTACTCCCAAGAAATGCAACATGCTCGATCATATGTGCAATTCCCTGCTCATCCTCTTCCTCGTCAATAGATCCAACATGAACTTCCATGTGAGCCTCAAACCTGCAAACTTAAATAGTTAGAAGTCCATAGTGCACAATTCTAATATGTCTATCAAAGTAATTTTGCTTGGTCGCTTTTCTCTCCCCATGTAATCCTTTCTTGTTGTGTTTAGATGCTGGTCGAGTTGACAGTCGTTTAAACCATTTCAAAATCTTTAATCTGGTTGGCTGTCTTTGGCCTCTATCCTTTCTTAATTTATTACTCCCTCTGTTCAGTTCTATAAGTCCTTCTAGATTTTTTTTGGAAAATACATGTATCTAGACATAGTTAGTGTGCTGAGTCACTCATTTTGATATGTATGTAGACCAAACTGAAATAAGGGAGTACACGCAGTTCTCCTGCATGGTTCTTTTTTTTTTTTGCTTGGTCCAACTTAACAGAAGTTTTTGTATGACATGAATTAACCATGGTTCTATATTTACTGAGGATCCATGTGCTGGGGTACAATTTTCATGTTCAAGAACTCAACACTTCATCCCAGTTTATATGTTCAACGGGTTGACTTATACTACTTTCAAGTGTCTCCAAAACTGAATACAGGAGAGCAAGGGAAGCCACAATATTTGCTGATGTATCCATATACAAGCACGCAATTTTTATGGTCAACTAATCAAGACAAATCTAAACTATGTTCCAGTTCAACTATTCAAGGGTTACACCAATGATTTAGCCACATATATTGAATATTAAAGTTAAACAAAAAAGAACAGGCAAAGCTGATAGATCACTGGAAAATTGTAGTTGTGATTGTACAAAGAGTTCAATACAAAATTCAGTTGCAAGGTATGGCCAATGTCATGCTCATAACCACAAGTCCCCACTATGCTGGGAAATCCAGCTAGGAGCAGAAAATCATGTAGATAATTCGTTTCAGCAAAAGAACATTATGGAAGTACTATCGCCAAGAGTGTAATAATCATAAATGGAGGTGAAAAGAAGTTTCGTCACCTATCTGCTGGAACTTTGTTTGGTAAAATAAGATATCTGAGGCCATTCTTCAGTTGACCCCTTATTAGCTTTGGATGGGAAGGAAGAGGAGTGTCCAGGACAGCTTCAAGCTCCTCGTTTCCAACCGCGTGATCAAGAAAAGGTTTATCAAGAGCTGTCTCGGACCATGTTGGACTTGCAACGTGTGGTTCGTCAGGTCCAGCAGCTCGTAGTATGTGACTATGCCTAATCTGAAATCAAAAGGTCAAAGTCAGAAGATGAGGCTTCACTAATTTTCAACATGAACAAGTAGAGGAGTGGATTATGCGATCGCACTATACCCTGCGGATCTGCAATACTACACGAAACCTTTTATAGTTTTATGTATTTTTTTAGAACAAAACTGTGTCATTGATTTGCAGTACAAGACCACTCACTAACTTGACTGTTCAATGTTCCTTCAACATTTAGGTTGTTCCAAACTCAAATACCCACATGCAGGTGGACCTTACAGAGTGTTACTAAGTGGAGTTATTCGCAGTACAAAACCTCCCACTGGATTCAGAAACAAACATGTGACTTGTTCCGCATTAAACTTCTATGGACACAAAACCAGGTAATCCTTCTAGTACAATTGACAAAAATGCAAGTAGCACATAATTGCTTTATTACACTTCTACCGATAGTCAATTGACATTCATTGTGCTAATGATATAGCCTGCATCATCTGCACCACTATAGGGAACCGAGCAAAATCATGCGACTCCACCACGGAAGTTAGCTGAGATGAAACGAACCTTGGGCCTGCCCCAGCGGCTGTGGAGCGATAACCCCGAGGCGTGCGGGAGCGCGCAGGGCGTGAGCCTCGCGAGCCCCGGCCGCCCCCGCCTCCGGGTCCTGGGGAAGCACGAGAGGCAGCCGTCCTTCTCCTCGCCGAGAATCCCAGCCGCCGACGTCGACGCCGCCCCGAGCCCTTGCGCCCGCTGCTTCCTCAATCTGCAGGCACGCATATAAGACGACGCGAATTAGCCGTGCTAGATAAACCCTGACAAAGCGGCGGCGCCGGCGGTAGGGGTGTACCTGGGCGAGACGGCGCGGCGGCGGGTGCAGCGGAGGGGGGCGACGACGGCGGAGGGGCGGATGGCGAGGGAAGGGCGTGGGCGGAAGGCGTGGGCGGAGTGGTGGACGGCGGCGGCGGAGAGGGAGAGGCCCGGGGCGAGGCGCGGGGCCGCGGCGGCGGCGGCGACGGAGGGGGAGGGGAAGGAGGCCATGGTGGGATGGCCTGGCCGTACCCGAGGGGGAAGGATAGGGAGAACGCTGCTCCCTGGCTACTATTCGTATTTCTATTTTCTTAATGTTTTTATGTGAAGGTAAAATAGGCTGGGGGCGTATCGACGGAGAGAGGAGAGTTGGGTGCCGGCACGGCGGCTTTCGCGGCCACGAGACGAGAGGCGACGACGTCGATATCTTTTGCTGCCCAGAGTTGCCGGAGCACGATTTGGACTGGATTTGGGCCGAACCGCCCGGCCAAACTAGATGAGGAGCATATCTTTCCATTCATTCTCTTGCGCAAGCCCGTCCCTAATTCAACATTATATTTTTCATTGTGCAATTTTACTAAATTCAGGAGAGAACTCAAGATATATATGGTCAATTGTACCATTCATAGTTCTTCACATATTATTAAAAACACCTTACAACAAATATGTGTATGACAGACAAACATGGCACCCTAAGGAAAATGGTTACACCAAATGATCAGCAACCACACTGAGTTCTCTTCTCACCTTGGAGATAAATGAGAAATAATGGTACAATTATCTATCATCTCGTTGAAATTTTCACTACAATAAATATCCATATTACAAAGTCTGTTCTTACCTGGGAGAAAATAAGAAACAACAAACGCAAATACAAATATACATGGTCGCAGCGACAAATTCAATGATGAATCGAAATTCTTCCTAAATGTAAAGCAAAATTTGGAAAAGACTAAGCAAGGAAGGTATGCAATCACTTGCTGCATATCTTATTTTAGTTCATCAATATCCTCAGGAACAAGTCCGTTGTTCAGCTGGACCTCTTGGTCATTCAAAATCGGGTTGCACAAATTCATATTTGCAAAATTTCCCTAGCAAGATTACACAAAATTTATCCATATGCTTCGTTTTATACAACAAAGATGCCATTATAGGCGATTTGTTGACCAAGGAGCTAGCTATCACACACATGGAAGGCTAGCTATCAGATCCATCCACACACACACGGCAAGCTAGCTAGGCATCAGATCAACATAGGCCAGCTCTAGTACTGTACCACGGAAAGCAGCGTCGCTGCCAGAGATAGGCACGGGAGGGCGGCGTCGGCTTTGATTGGATGCAGCGACACCAAGGGCCTTCAAGGACCGCGACTACACCGCCCAGGACCTGGCGGCGCTCGGGGCCTTCGACGGAATACCAAAGAGGATGCCGGCAGAAACGTCCCGGCGGCGCTCGGGGCCTTCAGCGCTCGGCGGAAACGTCCCGGCGTTCGGCAGTGGCCGCGTGGTGCAGGCGCCCGGCGTACGCGGGTTGCTGGACGCCGGCGTGCGTGTGCTCCAAGCGGAGGAGCCCGTCGGGGAGCAGCCGCGGCGACCTGTTTGCGTGGGAGGAGGGGTTTGTTCCGGGAGAGGAGACAAACAATATTGAACCGGTACAATGGCAAATTTGTTGTATTATGTGATTTGGTGGGAGGGCAAAACAGTCAACATTGGGCAATGTTGAGTTGTCAAACATTGGAGCGATATGGAGCGTCGATCAGATATTTGAACGGTCCAGATTTAAAGTATCAGAACAACACAAGTTTGCTCTTTTAATAATAAAACTAGTAACCGTGCACGTGCAACACGTCTCATAAATCAACTAATGCATTTGAAATTTTGATCAGCTCTCCGTCAGAACTGAAAGAAATTAACGATGTGCTCTCTCTATCTCGATCTATGAGTGTTTATACCCAAGTAGGCAGCTATTAGAGAAGGTACGGTACATAGCAAAGCAATCCAAAAGTGATAACTCAGCAATGTAGCTAGCCAGGAACTCAAGAAGCAAAGCAGGGTCCTACAGAAAGAAAAGGTTCAATAAGTGGTACACCACCTTGCACACAGAACTGAGATTGACCGCAAATCATTCGGGAGAAGCAAGTAGCTCATGGCATACTTGAGAACAAGTAACAATCTCCTATCATCAAAGAGGAGAAGATATCGGGTTAGTATGTATGCTTAAGTTAATGAACAGCATAAATATATATTGCTAACTCAAAAAACATGTTTTCCATTTGAAAAAATGTTTATATGTGTTAGAACACAAGACTATGAAACAAACAGGAATAAAAAGTCAATCGACACAGAGGCATGGACCTTGCACTTGATGTAGCTACTTGGGATGGACATATCTCTTCATATTTACTGAAATTTGAATATTCTACAGCCTATCAGAACCAAGAAAAAGATAACTTTTATATAATGAAATAAAATGAACTCAATGGATCTTACACCACTATAAGCAAGCAGGCAACACCAAGTAACTGCAGTTTGTTTCGATCGATCTCTTTCTAAGAAATGTACTGGTCAATGTAATTGACTGAGGTATAATGTTTCAGAAACAATAGGATATTCTTATGTGACCTAATTCATAAAGGGAAAGGAAGCAATTGGGTAGAAGAATCGTTTTTGTAACTTTAGCTTCCAGACCTTCTTTAAGTAGATATGCTTTCACAAGAAATTTGAATATTCTACAGCCTATCAGAACCAAGAATATCGAAGTAATGCTATTTGTTTGGTGCATTTGATGCAAAATTATATTCTTTCCAACTCCCAGGCGATGCGTGCCCTTTACACATAATGAGTAACATATTGTGGTACACAACACTATGCATTTACTTTGCTGGTGTATACAAGAATTGTCAAATGAACAAGAATTATTTACCTCAACTTCCTGCAAGTGCCTGTAAATATGATAAGCCAGAGTTGCACGCCGTTGTGGATTCACATAATTTGCGTCAATATCTAAAGGAATTGTCATTTTTCATTGGGATAAGACAACTTTATCTAGTTTGATATTGTACAGTACACAAAGAACAACAAGCAGCAACCATGCAACACAATGGGCTAAAATTATAACCAGATTACCCTCTTTGACAAGCAAACAAATCTGTGAAATATATTTCAACCTTCCTGATTAATCCATAGATTTTTTCAGAGCTTGTCACACTTGAAATTAAACTGGCCAAAAAGTACAAAATAGCAGCACTGAAAAATAACCTCCGTCATGAGCATGTACACACAGTTCAGCAAAAACCGACCTGGCATTGTACATATGGCCTATAATATTGCACAACCCCAGAATCAACTAAACCGACATGGCAAATCCACCAACAGTAAGACTTGACGAACAGAAATCAAAGCAAACGAACTGCACACATCAAACTGAATCTTTTTCTAGGCAAAATATGCAAGTCACGAACAGTAAGATTTGCTGAACTTTGGACGTGGCACCTCCTGAAACTTTGCTTGGTTGAAATCTTGTTAAGCACCGTGTTAATTATGTCTTTAATCCATCACATAATGTTGTTATTCTGATTGACTCCTTTGAGCTTTCTATAGGTGCTAGAAACAGGACAATTCAACACCATGGCTGGCTATTGCACCTTGGGACAAGTTGTATTTCTAATAACTGCATCAGATTGTTAAGTTCCAATATGGTCATGTTTATGGAATTCCCTTCAGTACTGGCCAAATATTCAGTTTCTTCATAATCTGCAGAGGAAAAAACAATTAGACTACCATATCAAATCTTGCATCATCAATCCACTAAAAAACATATGTTCTCATGTTTGAATGAGCAAGAATGAATTCCAAAAGGACATATATAAGATAAACAATTTACACCATCTTCCGTGCTTAATCTGGGTCGCGGATAGTTAGGACGAAAAGTTAAAATAAACTGAACTTCGTCAAAAAATAGATTCAGTAGCGGCGTGTTTGCTACTCGTCACTTGCAACCATGGTACCAGATGAAATTGATTAGCTCTTCTCCCAGACCATCCCTACACGGCTACACTGATAGGCCAAAGAAAATTGCAAAAGCAAGCTAGATGTGTTGTGGCGGTTCTGTAAAATAAATCAATTGAACATGCCGGCATACTCAATATTGCCCAGTTCATACTACTTGGTGGCTGAGGAATAAATGGAGCAGTGAGAAAAGGCGTACGTTACTGCGGGCGGCCGGTGATGGTGAGCTGTAGGACACTCCTTGGCAGCGGTAATGACTATTGAGAAGCTTGGTGTTAGATTAGAATGGAGTGGGTCACGGAGGAGGCCCTTGTGCAGCACGATGGCGCAGGGCAGAGGGACTACACCCGCCCCATCGGCTCAGGAGGTCCAGGCGACGCATGAGGGCTGAGGCGAAGAGTAGGACTCGGTGCTGGGCTTGCGTGGTGGCGGCGTCGGGGGGTTTGCGTCGCGGCGGCGGGGCTTGTGTGGCGGCTGCTCGTGGAAGCACCAAGGATGCCGGGATGGAGAGCACGAAAACAGCGACGATGGGGCCTGGAGTAACCCTCCTCAGTGGCGAAAACTTGGGGGAATTGGGCTGGATCTGCCGATGTGTCGAGGGTGGCGACGGCGGCGAATTTTTTCGAGGATCCAGAGAAACAGAGAAGCGCGCGGTGCGGGGGCGTCACGGTCGTGGTGTTGCGAGGCAGCTGTGCAATTGCGGCGTGCGGGCGGCGCCGGGCGCGTTGTGGAGAGGTTGGGGCAGGGCGTTTGCCCGGTCGCCGCGGCCGTTTAGCAAGATAAGGTGCCGTGCCGACTGCGACGGCCACTGGTGGTAATTTCTTTTAGCGGTGGCAAATCTCGTAATTATCACGAAACGAAATAAAACGAACCGGTACGATGGCATTAGCAGTATTATGTGATTTGGTGGGAGGGTAAAACGGGCAAAAGTGGATTTGTGTTGAGTTGTCAAACATTTGAGCGATCTGGACCGTTGGCCAAATATTGAAGGGCTCAGATTCAATGTATCAACACAAGTTTGCTCTTTTAATCTATACTATAATATTGCTAGGTGCCGTGATGGTACGTACGTGGTGGTACGTCCTGTGTACTCCAGGGAAAAATCCTATCGTGTGCTAGGAATTCTAATCCAACTCGACTAGACTAAGGAGTCCTAATGTGAAAAATCCTATCGTGTGCTAGGAATTCTAATCCAACTCGACTAGACTAAGGAGTCCTAATGTGAAAAATCCTATCGTGTGTTAGGAATCCTAATCCAACTCGACTAGACTAAGGAGTCCTAATGAGACTGAGCTTCAAACAGTTCCGCAATAAACATGCCCTGTGCTACGACGGCTGCCTTTATGCTAGCCAGCTTAATCAGGTACGTATTCTTCAAGATTCAACTTTATTTGTTGCCACACCAAGCCAGACTTCAAGGCCAACATGACCAAGGCCAAGGACACGGCAAGCTGGTACGCGCACGCGATTCCCGATCCCATCTCCTCTCTTTTTTCCCGTTAATTTCTAGAGATTTGAGGGCGGCTAGGTTATTCCAGATTCGTCGTGCCACCAACGCGATGCTATAGAAATTTTACATGAATTTGTGTCGCCTGTGCGGGCGGAGTAGGCCAAAGAAGGGGTATCGTTTTGGGCGATTAGGGCTGATGATTTTAATTCACATATCTGCTCATGACCTCGCTAATTAAGCAGTACGAACAATCCGACTTCACTTGATCCGCCGCCAGCTTGAGATTATGACAAGCGGGGTACGGTCTACATATATTGGTCCCATGGTGTTTTAAATTGTTATAGGGCTTAATTATCTATTTCACCCTGGGTAACCATTTTCATGCAGATGTCAGAGGCAAAACTATATGCAGATAACTACAACGGCGTACCAGCTCACGCATACTCAACAATTTCAGGAAATAGTACGATCACGTCATCTCATCTAGCAAATCCTGATGAAACTGTCAACGGTACCCTCCTACACCAGTGCATTCTAAACATCGCATGATCTAAATATAGTTACGTTAATATAGACAAAATAGATTCATGAACTGTTATAACATGTATTGGTGCTATAATAATATAGTTTTTTTCAAAGGTGAAAAACTTGAACTTGCTTGCTCCCTTCCAATGCGTGAGGGCACACCAAACAAATGTGAACTCATTTTGACAACCTCGATTGATCATGAAGATGATGTAATTGCAAACATGAGAAAATGCAGAAATCAAGCAAGACGGGAACGTGACTGAGCACGACGAAATAGCTTAACAGCCAAAAAAAGGGAGGACATGAATGCCCAAAGAAGAGTAGCCAGGCAAAAGAAAACAATAGATGAGAGAAATGCTCGTCAAAGGCAGGCAAGAGGGAATGTATCAGCAAAGGAGAGACAAGAGATAAACGCCCGTCGAAGAGAAAGTTGGCACAACATACCATCGGAGGAAAAGAAGGCACTTCTAGCTCAGCGCAATGCAAGACTCGCGGATAGACGGAACACCCCTTGCTCTGAATCCATCGCAATGCCATGTCCGCACGGAACTACTATATCATCCTATTCTTGGAATTGAATTGTTTGCTTATTTGATAATACATCCCACATAAAGTTATATATAAGCATAATGTGGAGGTATGGATACAACATAAAGTTAGATATAAGTAACGATACAAAATATCCCGTTGCAACGCACGGGCATTTTGCTAGTAGTAGTATAGATAGATAATTGTACTTGTCAACGTGGTACATCGTGGAGCGCGTTGAACACTCGGGCGCCAATGCCGCTGGGCCTGCCCGATACATGGAGCACGACCATCACCTCGTCCTCCTCCCCGTCCGCTAAGAGATGACTGTTGAGACATGCATCGAAGGTTGTCAATGTGTGGGTTGGGCTTAGACATGTCTGGTTTTCTCAAGTGTGCCGCATCAGCGGAGCCAGACATACAAGACGTGTACAACATGTGCCATGTTATAAACTCACTGCAGAAGCCAGTCTAGCATAGAAGACGTATTTGACAATGGAAAAAGAGTATATAATCATGCCAATGTTCAATGTATACTCTTGAAGATTCTACAAATATGCCTATCTAAACATGCACTCAAATTCTATATTGTGTATACCATATACTTTAGGTATGTTTACCATAAATATGTATACTCCATATAGTTTATCTAGTTATTGGAGTTAGTTGGTAAAGAAATTATGGTACAAAATATAGTTTAAATCTAGGACAATATAAATGTATTTCAACTAGATGCATTACGGATATATAGAAAAAATTGCTACAGTTAATATTTAGTAAAAAAATTGTTGTTAATTATGCTAAATGAGATGAAGAACATTCTAACTGTTTAAAATTGTAGCATGATATAATAATTATAAAAGTTTGATATAAATTGTATTAAGATAATTCTAGGTGGGTCCAAAAACATTTGGGCTATTGCTGGTTCGAAGTTGTCCAAAAAAACATTAGTAAACGGAAGAGTAAAAACTTTGGGACAAACATACTTCTTCTCATCATTGTAGACTTGTAGGAAGTGTCACATTCTCTTTTGTAGCAAAGGTTCTACCGCTCCAGGCATCAGTCACTTTCCTTCAGATCCGAGCAAACTTATTCCTGAAAATTAATCTATGTATCGTTCGTGTGTGTCTAAGTAGACCGTGCCAAATCTAATCAAACCAACCTGATAGACTCGAGTGGAAGGATTGCTAGGAGGTGGCGGATGCGAATACCTTAGGGGCCGACGATCGGTTTCATTTGAGATTTGTCCCCAAGATTTGAGGCCAAACTAGACGAGAAGTAGCCGATGAACCTTTTGGAGACTTTAAGAGATTTTTTTAAATGCCTCAACACTTGGGGTCACCAAACTTTGAAAAAGATAGAAACTGCAATACGGTTTAGGTGCCCACTATGTTGGTAGAGCATCGACGTGGTACATTGTGGTGTCCGAGCTACAACGGTTGGGCACTAGCGTGTCCTTATAAGGGAGGAGCGGGCAGCTTCCAAATTGAGCTCAAATGATGGATGCGTGGATTGATGAGAAGAGGTGGGAAAGGGCGGGCATGGATGGGGAGGGGCGAGGGGCAGAGCTGCAGAAGTGCAAATCGAATGTATCAAAGAGCCTGCTTGCATAAAGAAATGCACCTTTAGAAAGGTTGATCTCGACAAGTTGAATGACCACATATCCATTTTACTCTCTTTTTACACTCAAACCCACTTTATGACTTAATGATAGTTAAGTTGTTGCACCCATAGGCTTTAAGGAATTGGTAGGACATTGTTTAACCACTTCTCAGAACTCGACAAGTTGAATGACCACATATCCATTTTACTCTCTTTTTAGTTTTTACACTCAAACCCACTTTATGACTTAATGATAGTTAAGTTGTTGCACCCATAGGCTTTAAGGAATTGGTAGGACATTGTTTAACCACTTCTCAGAAATCGATCTCGTGTCTTGGCTAGCCCGTTCATTTGTTGCCTCTTTCATTTAGCTTGGACAGCTGGCAAAGTTTCATTTCACAAATCCAGTCGTTAATTGTGCACAATCATGATTGCAAAGTCAATGCATTCTGGAGGCCTAGGCATTATGGATTTTACTGTACATAATGAAGCCTTGCTCATTAAGCATTTACACAAGTTTTATAATAAGAAAGACATTCCTTGGGTCAATCATTGGAATTTTACTATGTTGATATAATGAAGCGATATAATGAAGCTGTGGATAAATATAGAGAACTATTAGTTCTGTGAAGGTTGTGGCCAGAGATTCGATATTGTTTTGAACTGACTCTTGGGGTCAAGAGATTTTGCAACACAAGTTTCCTAGACTATTTTCCTTTTCCCCTTGATACTAACCAAGGAAAAAAATAGCGTGCTATCAAAAATAGTGTGGCCCTCCTCCAAAAGCTATACAAGATATAGCGTGATATAGCGAAATTACATGTAAAATAGCGTGATGAAAAAAATGTAAAAATAGCCCAAATATTAAGGATTTCAGCAATAAAAATTTGTCCTAAAGCAACACATGCATAACTAGCTAAGTATATTTAAATGCCAAGTCTAACTCCATAGCACAAATACAAATATGAGGCTTAAACCATGAAAAAGTAATACATTAAAAGATAAACAGTTTTAAACTTTAATCAGAATTATTAACATCGTCTTCAGAATAACTAGAAGAACCACCAGATTGTCCGCCATCATCATCACCTAACGTTATTTCTAGGCATTATGTTAATATAGCTACAACATTATCATGTTTAGTGTGGTTTGACGCGTATAAAAGTCAAATAGCGTCGTAGCGGTAACTTTAAGCTAAATATAGCGTAGCCTCTCCAAATATGATATATCGTGCTATCGTGCTATTAACGGAGAAATAGCGTGCTATTTTTTTCCATGATACTAACACCTAAGTTATCAGTTAAGGAAGTGGTGGAAACAGAAGATAGAACACAGATATTCTACCTGACTATGTCTAGCCAACCTTATGAGGAATCTCTTTCGGTTCAGGATATAATTGCTAAGACTGAGATTATTCCCTCTGCTTCAGATGAGTGGAACAGTGTGAAAGGAACCTAAGCTAATAAGCTCCCCAAGATGGTGTACAGTTTCTTAGGTCACTACCATCGTTCTTCTTGATATATTTAGCTAGTACAGAAATGCAAGCACGATCGAACTAAATAAAGGTTTGACTATCCTTTGTTAATATAATGGTTTCAAAAGAAAGAAAAAAAGATCTTTGTTCATCCCAAGAGTCATATGAGCCCTCTCGCTTGCTGAAACCCTACAGAATTGCGTCGAAACTCCACCTGTAGCTTCAGAGAATTATTTACAGTGGTTTATCATAACAAGTTCAGCCTGGTGCGAAGCATAACCTGAAGATTCCATTGATACAGCCGTGCCATGTCGACACGCAGGTATGATACGATTCACAAATCAAGCAAAAGTGATATTCTTTGATATGCCAGGTTGCAAACCAGGACACTGCCACGAGTCTTGTTGCCATAGTTCGCTAGAAATACACATCAAAACGACAGACAACCCAAAGCTAGTACACGCCGCACTACTCAGTACTCGCCACCACATCGAGGTGACAGCAGCAGCAACACAAGCCGCCGTCTGCCGCACCGATTATTCAGAAGAAGAGAAAACGAAGCAAAACGCTTTAGGAAAACAGAGGACCAACCGAGCTGAGACCGATGACCATGGCGGCCGGGTGGCTGGCGCGGGCAGGGGACTCATCAGAGCGCCTTGAGCATGTCCTCGGCGCTGCTGTTGGTGAAGGCGCCGCCTTCCTCGAGGTTGAGCACCTTGACGACGCCGTCGTCGGCCAGCAGCGCGTAGCGCCTGGAGCGCACGCCGAGGCCGACGGGCTTGTCGGACAGGTCGAGCTCGACGCCCATGGCGCGCGTGAGCTCCCCGTTGCCGTCCGACAGCAGCAGCACCTCGTCGCCGACGCCGAGGCTCTCCTTCCAGGCGCGCATGACGAAGGCGTCGTTGACGGACACGCAGGCGACGGCGTCGACGCCCTTGGCGCGGAGCTCCCCGGCCTTGGCCACGAACCCCGGGAGGTGCTTCTGGGTGCAGGTGGGCGTGAACGCGCCCGGGACCGCGAAAAGGACCACCTTTTTTCCCGCGGTGAGGTCGCGGACCGTCACCGTCTTCAGCTCGCCGTCGGGGGAGTCGAAGTAGGAGAGCGTCGCGTCAGGGAGCCGGTCGCCGACCGCGATGGCGGATGCGGCCGGGGACGCGGTCGCCGAGACGGCCCTTGTCGGGGCGCGGAGGAGCCCGGCGCGGAGGGGCCCCGCGGACGCGAGGCGGCGGGAGGCGAAGGCGAGGGAGGACGAGGGGCGCGAGAGGAGGACGCGCTTGACCCGGCGGCGGCGGCGGTGGCGGAGAGGGTGGCGAGGGCGGAGGTGGCCATGGTGTTCGAGGAAATTATTTGTGTGTTTGACTTTGGAGGAGCGGGCCTTGGGTGGGGAATTTGGGGAGAGTGACTCCAAGCGGCGGGAGTTGGCCTATGTGGAGGTGGGTGGAGAAAGCACGGCGGCTTCAGGTGACTTTTGCGTCGCTGGGCCTCGACAAGAGCCATTTCTCTTCTCTTTCACCACATTGGGCATTTTTTTTTGAACAGGATCCGACACTTATATTAGAGAGCTCAGTACAAATTACAACCAGGCCCAGGAGAAACCAAAATTTACAAAAGATCTAGAAAAACTTGCACTCAACACCCCGAACAAGCAAGAAGAAGCACAATCAGATCCATCCCATCCCCAAATCCTAGCCTCCGCCGGAGACGCCGTACCACCATGCCCAGGAGACGAAGCACCTCCAACAACGTAGAAGGCTGCAGAACCGGCCGCCGCGCCGCGACGGGCACCCAAGACGATGAACGAATCTAGCCACAGCGCTTGCCTCCATGAACCACCGAGCATCCCACCATCTCCGCATCAGCCAGGCTCGCCACCCAGCACACCCGCACTCCGGACGAACACTCCCCTCGCCACGGCCGGCCGGAGTAAAAGCGCCGCAGAGAGCCACCACCACCACCACGCCAAACAAGGACGCCCACAGCCGCCGAGCTCTCCCCTCGCCTCCACGGCCGGCCAGAGAAGCTAGAACGGAGAAACGTACCTGGACACACCACCTCACGGGCCTCACGTCGCCCCCGGAGAAGAAGACGGCGCGATGGCGACAGACCTGAAGGACCAAAACTCCAAGATGCACAGTAGCCCACGTCGCCACGACGGCCGCCAGCACGGAGGACACAAACTCCATCTCCCTCCCGGCGAGCCCGCCGGACCGGAGAAGGGAGGGAGTAACCTTATTCTCCACCACCGCCGCCACCGCCTCCAGCACGAAGACGACGAAACTGTGGACGAAAACTAGAAAAACTAGTACTAAACTACTCGCGCGGACGAGATCTACAGCTTCCCCCCGTCTCACGACGCCGCGCCGGCGCCGGAGACGGAGGGAAGCGGCGGAATCGCCGGCGAAACCCGGTCGCCTCGCTTTCTCCTCTCCCAGTTACTGTAGCGGCAACTTATCCCTTCGGCTCCTCTACGAATATACTTCCACATTGGGCATTTTCTTCGAAGAAGTTAGAGCAAAATAGGGAATTAGTCCTTGAAAACTTTTGTGGAATCTTTGGTCAGCACTCACCAGAATTAAAATCTAATCATGAAATTTTTACTAAGGATTTCCAATGCTTTTTTTCGACTATGTTTTTTAACAAAGAGAATGTATTAATACCAAGACGATTGTATCAATTACATCTCACAACTGCAGCAACGTAATTTTAAGAATTAGTTGAGAACTAAGGATGCAAACAACAAGAAGAAAATGAACATGCTCCACATATCAAAGGGTCGTTTGGACATGGTATGCTTTTGCTTCTTCATAGGAGAAAACCATCTGGCAGGCCTTTTGGACGAATATTCTCAAGGCTTCTCACCATCAAAGGTCCAAGACAGCCATGTGACAGAAGTCATGACACCAGTTCATTCGAAGTTGTATGAGGTGATAACGAGTCATTTGTCCGTTAGATTTTTTTTTTGAATTTTCACCGGAGGAGTTAATCCCCACCTGAATATATTTCAAAGTTGTCTTGAAGCTTTACAACATCTAGAAGATAGGTTCAAATGAACCAGAAAACACGGGGATTACAAAGGGGAGAGATAAACGAAAAAATACACACACGATGAGGAAAGGGAACGGCAAGAGCCACCATGAGGCACAAGTAGATGAGGGGTGTTGTCAAGGGATCACAATACCAAGATTCAGCAAACAGCCTAGCGCACCGCACCGGCGTGCGTATCGAATCCCACGGCACAACTCAGGGGCATCCACAACCAACGAGTGCCAAGCCTAGCACCTAGCACGAACCTTGACTGGGAGCTCCGCCATGAGAGGACGAGACGATTAGCAGGTTGGGGAGGCATCATTGCGTCGTCATTGAGCAAAGATGAGCCGAGACGACACCAAGAGCCTGAAGCTCTCCACAACACAACGGCGACCATGGGAGGGTCTTGGGCAAGCACAACAATGGGGCCGAGACCACGCCAAGGCCAGCCGAGGAGAGAAACACACGCCGTCGGCCCAAGCTGGCCGCATCACCACCACCAAACACAACACCGTCATCTGCTTATCCGAGCCACGAGACCGCTCGTGAACCACCCCTGTCATCCCTGAGCAGCGCCTCCACGGAGGGAACGACGTCGGAACGCCGCCGCTGCCCAAGCAGGGGAACCGGGTTTTCACCCACACAGGAGGGCCGGTGATGGGGAAGGAACCTCAGCGAAGCCTCCGAGGAGGGATCCGGTGCCATCGTTCCCTCCGTGGAGGCGCTGGGCCAGCCAAGGGTTTCCCCAGTTCCAAACACCACACCACCATCCTCCCGTCCAAGGCACGGAACCGTCGAGGACGAGGCCTCGAACACCATGATCCGGACGGAGGAGAACGCCTTGCAGGGCCGGGAAGCGAACCTGTCATACCACCAAAGTTGGAGGCAGAGAACCTCGTCGACCACCACCGGGAGCACCGCACCATGCGGGGGCAACTAGGACGGGGACGAACGGCCTCTCCATGCACCTCGCCTGCAGAAGCACCACTCAAAGAGCAGCAGAACCACCTCGAGACTCCGGCCGTCGCGCCGCCCCCGCAGCCACGCCGACCGCCGCCGCCAACCACCATGGGCCGCCGCCCGGGGACCCACCACCGCCGGCCGCGTCGCAGACGAAGCCCAATGGCGGCACCATCATGAAGCCCCAAGGAGGGGCGACGCGCTGGGAGCCGCCGCGGCCCGCCAAGCCCATCTGGGCCCAGATCGGGCCCTGGCCGCACCAACTCAGCGGCTGAGCCGGGACGCCGCCCCGCACCACGGGATCTCCATCCTTAGGTCGCCGTCGAGCCGAGCACGGCCGGAAGGCCGGCCCAGCCGCCAAGACGAGCAGCCGCGAGAGAGGAGCGCATCGCACGCGTTCACCGCGAGGTCTCCCCACACCACCTTTGGAGGCAGGGGCCGCCGCCACGCGGCGGAGGGGAGAGGCCCGGCGGCGCGGCTAGGGTTCCCCCGAGTCGCTCGAGCTGAGCGACGCGGGGGTCGGTCTTCCACTTTTTCTTGGACAGGATCCTTTGTCCGTTAGATTGATGCAGCTATAGAGGAGACCAAGAATGAATTCATTGACATTGCAATGAAGGAAAGATATGAGCAGATTGTGAAACCCCAACTGACGTGGAGAGGTCTTATTAGGGCATGGCCAACGCTCCACGCTGGATCACTACCTCACGCTGCCACGTTGTTTCCCAGACGCTAACTCGGCAAAATCTGTTGCCTGCAGAGCCGAGCGGTCTCCTGCAGAAGATCTTGCCTCTCCCCTGATAAAAGCAACGAGGCAAAAGCTCAGGCGTTGCGATGGGCAAAAGCAGCTGGCCCGGTCGATCATGGATTCAGGACCACGCTGCCTACCAAATACTCGTGAGAACTGGAAGGCACGAACCAGAGAAAGCCGCTTGCGGGCGGATGCACAAACGCGCACGCGAATTGTAGGGAGGCGCGAGCCCAAGGAGACGACGGCGCACCCTGGTCTTCCTGTCAAGCCAGACACCACCGACGCCGACTTCCGGCTCTTCCGGCAAGGTATGAGTTTACTTCTCCCCTGCAGCCCTCTCAACTCACGATAAGTTGATTTGGTTGAGTAATTATGCCTAGGGTTTGACCGATTCTTCTACAAAAAGGATATTTTTAGTTCTATTCACAATCGGTTCCCGTAAGAAGAGTTTGTGTTTGATTTCTTTAATTTTGTCATGGCTTGCTTTAGATGGCGAAATAAACAAATCCCTAGTTGTTGTTGGTTGGGTATGAGAAAGTACAATGATCATGATAATTATATCCATCTGTTTGCCTAATTCATAATCTATCAGCTAACCATATTTCCCTTCTTGATGTACTATTTGCGCATGCCTATACTACATGAAGATGAGTAATTGTGTACATATATCTTATTACTTGGTGTTTAAATTGTATCTCAATTTGCGGTATGTCACATCTCAGTTCTGATGAGTTTGACGATGACACCATCGACCCAACTGATGTGTATTCTTTAGAAGATTACCTTGCACAACAAAATAGTCTCAGCAACTTTGCTATTCAAATATCCATCAATATTCATGATGCACTAGGAGCTCCAATTGCCAGGTGTCGGTCAGCCCCAAGGGAACATATGGAAAGGAATAGAGAATTCAACAACGAACATCTCACAGCAGATTACTTCTCCGATAATCCTACCTTTCCCGATTACTACTTTCGTAGAAGGTTCCGCATGCGAAGAACACTCCTTTTACATACCATGGACGCTATGGAGACCGATTCTTGTATGTGCACTGGTGGGAAGCTGTGAAAGATAGCCAGAAGTGGAAGATTCACGTCTACACTGAAGGAGATGGAACAAAGAGGACAACACCAGGGCCAACTGAGAATACTCCACGTCCTATGACCTTCAAGGCTGCCAAGAAAGCAAGAGGAAAAGATAAGGAAGCCCCTACTGAGATAAATGGAATGAAATAATGAACTGGGGCATTTCTACAAGCACAAGCTGAGGCAAATGTGCAAACCGAAGATATGATGGAATTGCAGAGTCTACTATAAATCTGCTGAGAAGCTAATCAACTTGCATACGAGATAACAAAGGAGAGGACTATGGCTAAGCTAGCAGAGGAAAGAACCAAGCTGTTTGACAAATTCACCGAGATGTTTAATGTTGGTACAACAAGAATGGAGCCATGGGCAAAGGAGATGCATGTAAGGGCTGTCACAAGGTTTTCAGGCAGGATTAGGAGGTTATGCTACAACTTATTCCTGGTTTTTAAATGCTCTAGTCATAGAAAATGTGGTTTAGCTTGTGATGCTTGTTATATGGCAACAAAGGGCAATTTGCCAGTTATCTTTGTTGCCTCCTTATTATGTCAATTGTATGCATCTTCCATGTATAAGTTGTCTTACTCAGTTTTCTGTACGTGGATGGTTGAAACCACACTATCCTACTGCTACTGCTTCCTCTTTACGTGCCCTTATGCCTCAGAACCTGAAGCACACTTCAACCCGCTTCATTCATAACACAAGTATTGCAATTGTTGGCCACAACCCAATTTACATAAGCATATATGATATAATGGGACAGGAGAAAAAGTTTTGAACCAGGGCAAATTATCTTAATATAATTTATATCAAACTATTATACTTATTACATTACGCTACCGTTTTAACGAGCAGAATGTTCTATTTCCTATTTAGCATACTTAACCACATAAGAAAATTGCTAAATATTAGTTGTAGCAATTTTTTCTATATATTCGTAATCCATAAACTACATCCGATCCTATTTAAGTGTTAGGAGAAAGACACCTTCCCGGCACAATTTTATAGCTCTGCCAACGACACTCTTTTACGATCGGAGGGAGTAGTTGAAATACATTTAAATTGTCCTAGATGTAACCTATATTTTGTAGCATAATTTTTTTACCAATTAATTTCCAATAACTACATAATTAATAGAGCATGCATATTTATGGTAAAGATATTAAAGTATATGGTATATATAATATTGTAATAGAGAATTCGAGTGTATGAGTAGATAAGCAAATTATAGAATCTTCAAGAGTATACATTGAACATTAACAAGATTATGTACTCCTTTTCCGTGGCCAAATATGTCTTCTATGTTAGACTGGTTAAGTAGTGAGTTGATAACAGGTGCATGATGTATACTTAGTACTCAAAGAATGTAATCATGATGCATAAAAAGTTAAATAAATTCTACTCCTTTCATGTAAATACTATTTGATATAGTCGCATGCCATCTGTTCGACGCCTGTGCCGATTTTTTGAAATATAGCTATTCATACATAATTAAACAGAGAAGCATGGTTAGGTATATTTCAGTTTGTAGTACAACCCATGGCACTTCTATCATAGAGCAAATATTAACCTAATCTATACCTACTATAAAAGGCAGTAAGGCTTCTTCCCGTCCAACTTTTTTTCTTCCGATTTTACCCCTGGCTGTTCGGACATATTACAGCCACTGCCACCGCCGTGTGGATAACGGTTCGAACCCGCCATTTTGCAAAAAACCCTGACAAACTGGGAAACTAACCCGCAGTCCACAGAGCGGACGACCTGCCGACTTATTCGCTATTTACCGAAAACTCATGGACCTCTATGAAAAAACCCCACCGAAGCGGTACGGGAGAATCCGGAGCGTCCGTTTAAGTTCGAACGGACGGCCGAGATTAACCAATTTTCCAAATTTTGTTTAAATAAACAAATAACAAACTAAACTTCGTAAATTCATAACTTTCAAACCACAACTCCAAATTTAACAAATTTTACATCACCGCGAAGCTCTGACCATGTAGTTTAATTTGGCATCATTACTTTTTCTTTTTGCATCTGTTTTAGTTGATCAAAATACAGAGATGCATTTCGGCTGTATAATTCAAGACTTGACTTCTAATGTTTTTTAAATGAATCCTTTTGTTAAATGTCAAGAATTACATCCTCTGTCCAGGGGAACCAAAGTTATAAATTTTGAAAATGGTTTAATGACCCAATTAATCCATTGCCATTTTTCCCTTTTAAAGTGATTCACAAGTAATTCGGCAGCGAATTTAAATCCAAAATGAAACTCGGTTTTTTTTTTCTCCCGTAGCGAAGCACAGGCATTGGGCATTTTGCTAGTAAATATGATTTCTTTTTTCCTACACATGTTATACACAGTATGTCACTTGCATGGACTTGCTCCTGCAAATTTATCCTTTTAGTATAATATTCACTAGTCCCTTAGACATACAATAAATAACAATATAATTGATATGTAGGGCCCTCCTCTTGTTGGGGCCCTGAGGCGATCATCCGGTTTACCAGAGCTATGGGCTGGCCCTGCTTTCGAAATCAGGCCACCATCTTACTTGTTTGGCCAAATGCATCTTGTGGCAAAATCTTCTGTGGACATACTGGGAGACATATTTTCGTTGTTGTCATGTAGACAAAATTTGGCTACAAGATGGCATGCAAAAATAATGTTACAAAAATGAAATAACACACATCACACACATAAAAGATATTTCCTCATGTAGTTTGAATTGTACTGAATATCATACGAGTTCAACCCACATCATGACATGAAACCCACGCTAGCAAAGACAAGCTTCCACAACATGCTTGCTTCCAGCATATTCAATTGCTAATGGTAATGACATGGGTATGCCTATCGGGTACCCTACCATGAGGGTACCTGGTGCACGTATCGACTAGGCCCAACTATCAGAGCCTACATGAAGCCCATGAAGGGAGGCCCACGAAGATGGAGTATCCTCCAAGTTTGGCGAAGCAATAGTCGGTTTAGAGTTTCCTTACTTGTAAATCGAGTCGGTTACGAACACCCGAGACCCAGCCTATTATTTAAGGACTGGGAGGGCCATCGAACCAGACCACGTACTTTCAGAGCCACCAAAACCCTAGCGAGATCGACATCTCGCCGGGACCTTGTAACCATCATATTCACAAAGCAATAACAGACAGGCAGGACGTAGGGGTGTTACCTCCACACGAGGGCCCTGAACCTGGGTAAAATCTTTGCCCTGCTTGTCAGCCGACGATACTTCCAGCTCTACCACGTTCTCTCCCCCATATTCATAACCTAGGGACCTTAACCATGGGTCTTGATGAGTCTACCCCTCGTCAAGTGGCGCCGTCTGTGGGAAAGAATAGCGCTGGACTCGAAGTTTCGCCGGTCCCAACAGCAAACGGCAAATCGCCGATCACACCAGCAAACGGCAACTCGCCGATCTCATCTGCAAACGGCAACTCGCCGGCCATGTCAGCAAACAGCAACTCGCCGATCCAGGCGACACACGGCGACTCGCCGATCTACTCGAAAAGCGGCAGCCTGCCCGCTTCACCGCAAAAAGCGCATCTGCTCTTCCAATGAATTTCAATCCGCACTCGCCGGAGCTTCAGGAGGCGTTTTCTGGCCTTGAATCAGGTTTGAGCTTAACTGTTGGAGCATTCAATTTTTTCGTAAACAATCTTGGCACGCAGGACTCGACAGATCCGCAACAACGGTGCTGGGCGCACTCGAGGCTCCGTCGACTGCGCTCGCCCCGTCGTCGATTCCTGAAGCCTGCTCGCCCGCAACAACCATGTCGACCGGCGAGATCGACAGGTTCATGATGACGGAACTCCAAGGCGAGGAGGCAGAATCAGCATACCGCACAAGCAACGTCGACTTCAACCTACCACTCGACGAGAGTTTCGACTGCGGGATCTCCCTCGATGACTTCTACGAGCCCGCGATTCATAACGACAGCAACGTCGACTCGGAGATCTTCACCAACACCAACCTCGACTCAGACATCCATAATGGCTTCGCCAACACCGAGATGAGCATAGGCGATGACACCGACAACGAGATTCGCCTCGAAGATCTACTCGATGAACATACTGGCTCTGACATGAGCCTCGACGGCGACGTCGAGTCCATGACTGGAATCGACAGCACATACACCTGTCCTCGGGTCACGCCCCATCAGGTCTACGTGGCCTTCACCGCAGAATCATCCGCAGACGCAGCCGCTCGCAGGCCTGCACAATTCCCATGCACGGTAACCATGCCGGATGGGGTCACAACCTTGACAATCACGGAGGAGATGGCAGCAAAAGCAGATAAAGTCATAAAGGAGTGCACAATGATGCCACCAAATTCCACCCCAGAGGAGATGTTGACCTTCCAGTACTTCAACTGGCAGGAGTCAATTCGACTGCAAAACTACCGAGCGACGCTCGAGGAGCGCAAAAGGCAAGCCAGCCTCTCGAGTGCCCGAAGAAGGGAGCAATCCCTCGGGTCCACAATGCAACCAACCCCACGACCTAGGTCGCGGTTGGCAAGCCTTCCAGAACATGAAAGGGTAGCAATCACCCGTAACCTGTCGTTCATGACAGAGGACGCTAACGGAATCCCAGTGCCCAAAACTGCTGCGGGTGCATTATTCTCCGTAGGTGCTTACCTCAAGGCAATGCAACCTCCGGCGAATGACCCTAACGCAGCCCTGCATCGCCAACAACTCAAATCGCTAGCTCTAGCGGCACAGGCTATACAGCCAGAAGAAAAACTCCAGCAAGGAATCGCGATCGCGACATAGTCGACTCACGACACGCAGCACATCATCGCAGTGGTCGCAGCCACCACTCGGATGAAGGAAGGAGAAGCACGCGCCGGCACAGGTCCAGCAGAAGCAGATCTCGAAGATCCTATAGCAGCGATTCATACTCTGATCGTGAACCAGAGCCATGCGGAGCATTGTGCTTCACTCGACGCATCCGTGAGACGCGGATGCCCAAACGGTTCAAGTTGACAGGCGAACAACCCAAGTACAACGGTCGCCAAGAACCTTCGGGTGGTTAGAAGATTACAGACTCGCCGTGGCATGCCAGCGTGGCACGAACACCACGGCGATGCAGTACATACGACTATGCTCGAAGGAACTGCCCGCGACTGGCTCAAGTCGCTCCCTCCATCATCATACGACTCGTGGGACGATTTCCGCAGAGACTTCATCAAAAACTTCGAGCCTCTGTGTGAGCGCCCGAAGACATTCGAGAATTAAGGACATGCACTCAACGATCAGACGAGTCGTTGAGATCATACATACGGCGGTGGACCGAAATACGCAATTCGGTTGGCAAAGTGTCAGAAGACAGGGCCATGGATGCCTTCATACAAGGTCTCGCCAGGAAGGACTTCAAAGAGGCACTTGGTCGTGAAAAGCCAACCTCCCTGGCTGACCTCATCAAAGTTGCGACTGAGTGGGCAGATGGAGAGGATTCTGTACGCAGATCCCGTGCTTCCCCACACGCGACAACTACGAAAGCGGCAGTCGAGGCCGCAGAGATTCATACAGAGAAGATCGCAGGCGCAAACGTTCCAAACGTCCTTACGACGATAACAGACCCGAGTTCATGGCGGCTGGATACACACAACCCGGGAGACCAAGATAGAAGCAATCGACGCTCGGATGATCGACGGGACAGTCGAGATCGCGAGCAGCGGAGCGACAGCTACAAAAGGCAAGAATGGCGCAAACGCAGCGACGCAAAACCCGAGCGGTCATTCGAGGAAAAGATGGACGACTGGTGCAGATTCCACCTCTTCAAGGGGGACGACGGAAAACTACGCTCCAATCACACCCTAAGGAACTGCAGGGAATTCGACCAAATGGCGACTGACTACATGATACGACTCAAAAGGTACGGCCCAGCACCTGCTCAGCCCACGCCTGCACCCGCACCACAGCCGAACGCTGTGCCCGCTCTCATGGCGCCACAGCCGCCACCGCAACCACCACCACAGCCTGCTCCAGGCGCAAACCTCGCAGGTGCCATACAACCCGTACTACGGGCGGAAGATGATCAATATCCACAGCCCCACGGGCAGATGTACATGATACAAAAGGGTCGCCCCTCCAACAGGCAGCAAAAGCTAATCACTCGACAGTGAACATGGCTGTCATGGCACCTCCTGCCGTGCCCGAATTTCTGAAGGGATCGGAAACCATCATAAGCTTCAGTCGAGAGGATCATCCCCCAGCTGTAGTTCGACCAGGGCACGCGGCTCTGGTACTCGACGCGCAAATAGGAGGCTACGCCATGACCAAGGTCTTCATGGATGGAGGCAGCGGCATAAACATCATCTTCGCGGACACGCTCCGCAAAATGAACAGGTCAGTCGAAAACCTCCCAAAATCTTCAAATACCTTCCACGGTATGTTCCTGGCAAAGCAATTAGCCCAGAAGGCACCATACAACTCGACGTTACGTTCGGGGACAAAGCCACTTCAGGACAGAGTCGATTGAGTTCGAGGTCGTCGACTGGAAATCACAATACCATGCTATTCTTGGTCGCCCGACGTTTGCTCGATTCATGGCGGTGCCACACTATGCGTACCTCACGCTGAAGATGCCAGGACCAAAGGGAGTCATCACTGTCCGTGGAAACTTTCAAAGGTCCGATGCTTGCGACCGCGAGTTCAGCAAAATCTCCGAGATGTTCGGGGTGGAAGAATCACTCGCCGACTTGGCGATTACCAACGACCGCACACTCCTTCCAGAGCATAAGAAGTTGGCAGTCGACAGATCCTTCAATGCTACAAATGACACAAGGTCGCATCAGGTGCACCCGACCGATCCGTCCAAGACAGTCAACATATCTTCGAGCCTGCCTATCGCATAGGAAGGCGCGCTCGTCGAATTCCTCCGTGAGAACTGGGAAATATTTGCGTGGTGTCCAGCCGACATGCCAGGTATTCCCAGGGAATTCGCCGAGCACTCTCTCCAATTGTTTCCAGATGCAAAGCCAGTCAAGCAAACGATGCGTCGAATCTCCGGCCCAAAGCGAACCGCAGTCGAATCTGAAGTCGACCGGTTACTCGCAGCAGGATTCATTAGGGAAATCAAGAAATCACAATGGGTGGCCAACCCGTACTCGTAGAAAGAAGCATACAGACATCCTTCGGATGTGCGTGGACTTCACAGCGCTGAACAAGTGCTGTCCAAAGGATCACTTCCCGCTACCCGAATCGACCAGATCGTCGACTCCACCGCCGGATGCGCACGACTCTCCTTTCTGGATGCTTACTCAGGTTATCACCAGATAAGGATGAAGCAAGAAGACGAAGAAAAAACGGCGTTCATAACCCCACTCGGGGTCTACTGCTACACAACTATGCCCTTTGGGCTCAAAAACGCGGGTGCAACATACCAGCGCATGATGCAGGACTGCCTCAAAAAGCAAATGGACGCAACGTCCAGGTCTACGTGGATGACATTGTCATTACCACAAGGGAAGAACACACACTACTCGACGATTTGAGGGAGACGTTCGCAAACCTCAAACGCTTCCATATCAAGCTCAATCCTAAGAAGTGTACGTTCGGCGTTCCAGCCGGGCAGCTCTAGGGTACCTAGTCTCTGCCCGTGGAATCGAAGCAGACCCGGAGAAAATACAGGCCATCCTCACAATGCAAAGGCCTTCAAAGCTTCATGATGTGCAGAAACTAGCAGGACGAGTAGCAGCGCTCAGTCGATTCATCAGCAAACTGGGTGAAAAGGCTTACCATTCTATCGACTGATGAAGAAGGCGGACAAGTTCGAGTGGACGCCAGAAGCTGAAGCAGCCTTCACAGATCTCAAGCGGATCCTCACAAGCCCTCCGATCCTCGTCGCACCTAAGGAACGGGAACCACTCTACCTGTATGTCTCGGCTACAAACAGGGTGGTGAGCACCGTACTGGTAGTCGAACGCATGGAGGAGGGGCACATCCAAAGCATACAACGTCCAGTCTACTACCTAGCGAGGTTCTCTCCATATCAAAACAGCGGTACCCGCACTATCAAAAGCTGGCATACGCTGTATTCATGTCCTCAAGGAAGTTGACACACTACTTCACCGAGCACCCGATCACCGTGGTAAGTAACTCAGCAATCGGTGATATCCTCACAAACCCCAATGCAACGGGTCGAGTCGCAAAATGGCTCATCGAGCTGGCTCCAAGAGACATCAAGTACGAGCACCCGAAGGCTATCAAAGCACAAGTCCTACCCGACTTCACAACCGAGTGGATAGAGGCCCAATTACCTGGAGCACCAGACGTGTCCAATTCCTGGACCATGTACTTCGATGGGTCCAAGAAACACGAAGGCGCAGGCGCAGGCGTCATCCTCATATCACCAAAAGGGGACAAGCTACGTTATGTTTTGCAGATGGGATTCAAACTACCCTCCAATAACGAGGCTGAATACGAGGCCTGATCCATGGCATGCGGATGGCAAAAGCACTTGGGTG
The DNA here is from genome assembly GCA_947311845.1 of Poa pratensis. Classification (NCBI taxonomy): domain Eukaryota; kingdom Viridiplantae; phylum Streptophyta; class Magnoliopsida; order Poales; family Poaceae; genus Poa; species Poa pratensis. Next base: position 101,510,738 of record CAMZMU010000085.1, read on the forward strand.
CACTCGATTGATGATCTACGGCGACTCCAATCTCGTGGTGCAGCAAACAATGAAGGCCTGCGACGCAATCGCGGACAACATGATCGCTTATCGCGACCTGTACAACACACTGGAGGGCAGCTTCGAGGGCTGTGAGTTGAGGCACATAGGAAGGGAAAGTAACGAAGAAGCAGACATGCTAGCCAATCTTGGCTCAACTGGCGCACAAATTCCACCTGGTGTCTTCCTCGAGCGCATCGAACACAGATCTATCAAGGAGAAACGAGAGCCTCCTCCGTCGACTACGCCAAAAAGCAAAGTGCCTAGCACAGAGGACCCCCCAGTCGAGGTATTTCTCATTGAGCCAACTGGACTCAACCTTTTCTGGCTTACATACTCCGTGGCGAGCTACCAGATGACATAACCGAGTCCCGACGCGTGACTCGAAGATCAAAAGCATACACCGTTATCAACGGCGAGTTATACAAGCGCAGCATATCAGGTATGTTCCAAAGATGCATCGCATTCGAAGATGGCCAAGCCATACTTCGAGATTCATGCAGGTACCTGTGGGCATCACGCCAGCAGTCGATCACTCGTAGCCAAAGCCTTTCGCGCAGGGTTTTACTGGCCTACAGCACTCAAAGACGCGGAGGACATAGTCAAAAGGTGCGTCGGCTGCCAGAAATTCGCAACAAGGCCGCACGCACCCGCATCGGCGTTGAAGACTATACCGCTGGCCTGGCCTTTCGCCCAATGGGGGCTCGATATGGTTGGGCCACTCAAAAAATCATCGCATGGCGGGCATACTCACCTACTGGTGGCAGTCGACAAGTTCACAAAGTGGATCGAGGCGGTCCCCATCACAAATTCGACTGCTACTACGGCAGTCAACTTCATAAAGAGCATCATCTACCGCTTCGGTGTCCCAAACAGTATCATCACTGATAACGGCACAAACTTCACGGCTGAGGAGTTCAAAACCTTCTGCAAAGAGCAGACATTACGCTCAACTACGCATCCGTGGCACATCCACAATCCAATGGCCAAGTCGAAAAGGCCAACGGACTTGTGACGAGTGGGATCAAGAAGCGCCTCCTGGTGCCACTCAAAAGAGCTGCGGGTGCTTGGGTCGAAGAACTACCATCTGTGCTATGGAGCCTACGCACAACTCCCAACACTTCTACGCAGTTCACCCCATTCTTCATGGTCTATGGTGCAGAGGCAATTCTGCCATCAGATGGTTCAATGCGCCACGAGTTGAAGCATACAATGAAGACGCGGAAGAAGCACTCGAAGATGCAGTCGACTTACTCGATGAGCGCGAGACACGGCCTTGGCCCGCACAGCTGTTTACCAGCAGATCTCCGCAACTACCATAGCCGTCGACTGCGAACCAGGTCCTTGTTGTGGGACCTGGTTCTTCGACTGAAGCAAAAGAAGGTGCACAAGCTCGCTTCCCCATGGGAGGTCCCTTCATCATCACGGAGGTCCTTGGTGGAGGCGCATATCGACTGAAGCACGCGAAGACAGGCGAACTTCTCATAATCCTTGGAACGTTGCGCATCTGCGCCGTTTCTACGCATAAAGTGCTCACAGTCATACAATGTAATAGGCTATATGTCGGATGGCTGCAGGTTTCAGACGCGCTCTTTTCCTTACCAGGGTACCTAAGGGGACTGGAAGGTTTTTAATGAGGCGGCCTGCAGCCTAACATTCAAAAGAGGAATAAAATCAATGTTCCTTCGACTTCTTTGTGGCTACTACCCGCATAATTCATACCTTAACCGCACCCGAAACCCTCGGGGGCTGTGTTATCGATCAAATGAGCTCTCGCTCTTGCAGAAACACAATGCCTTAGCCGCACCCGAATGCTCGGGGGCTGCGTAACAAGGATCCAAACAAAAACACAAAAACTCTGCAGCCGCACTCGAATACTCGGGGGCTGCACAGTCATTGGTTCACAACCAACATATTTCACAAACCCCGCTCGACTGACTCGGGGGCTCGACAAAAAATCAAAGTATACAAACTATACAATATACAAAGAGTCAAAAATTACACTCGGGGGCTGCCCCTATACAAAAATTGCACTCGCAAACTATTCTAATCCTCAGGCTCGTCCTTTACGGGCAGCTCGGGACCGCAAAGCTGTTCGCGAGTGCACTCGATTAGTGTCTCCGCAGCTTGGATCGTGTCATCCAGGTCTTTTGTTCGAGAACCTCTCCGGCTGCAGGTGTCCGCAACACCAACCTTGGTTTTCGACTACGCATATACGCCATTGCAGCGTTGGCTCCAATCACAAGTCTCTGAGACAGCAACTCTCGAATGGGATTTGTTTGACGGAAGATGTTCAACAAAGCACGAATCCCTTGTGGTTGTGGCCCCGCAGGAAAAAGAGTCTCGTTCAGGCGAATAAACGCTGCCCGGCATAACTCCAGCAGTTCAGCACTTCGCCAGACGCGATCCTTCAGGGTGGCGAGTATGCGGGCATGGTACCTATCAAGCCAAAAGTGTTGACGCCCAGTCGTAGGGTCGTCAACCACGCTATCCAGACGCCCTTCCACGCGAATCTTTTCAGCCTGGAAGTTGTCGACAAAGCCTACAAACACGGGCGCACCAGTCAGATCAAAAGGACAATAGCTACGCAAAAAGCTTGTAAACAGAGCAAGATCGAACTTACACTCGAGTTGCCTGTTCACAAGATCCATCTCCCCGAGCACATATTCCTCGCGTTGGGTGGCCAACGCGGGTCTCGCCCTCAATCGATTCAGCTCAGCCTGGGCGTCCTTCAGATCTTGCTCCATTCTCACAAATTTGGCCTTCATATACTCCATCACCTTGGCATCATTTACCAATGACCCTGGGATCGGGTGGTGATTGGAGCCTGCGAGGAACTAGTCGCAGTAGCAGGTTCTCGTGACTGTTCAAAGAGCATAATCACAAACACAAAGTTTGTGTCAGAAGCTAAAACTCATGTCATAAGCATACAACTCTTCGAGTGAAAGACATTAGCAAAAGACTGTTTGCATAAACAAGGTAGCACAAACAAAGCGCAGACTCGCGCAGTTCAGAAGGTATCATTACAAGGCATAAAAACAAAAGGGTACAGCTACCCTAAACCTAAGATTCGATTTCCTAAGCAGACGATTGGCAGTCTCGAGTGCCCGGCGCTCCATGGTGTTCATAAAAACCTCGGCCAGTCGCGCGGCGGCTCCGCTCACCCCCTTCAGAGAAATGGGCTTCCCATCTGGCTTCCGAGGGAACGCAGACAGTGCTGCCTCATAGTCGCAATCTATCCCATGTCCCATAAGAAGCTTGATGGTGGACTCGGATCCGCGTACCGTGTTGGCGCGAGCGAAACCCGCCATGGTGGACGTCCCGGGGCCAAACACGTCGGCGAAGTCATCCACCGTCGACGGCACTACGCCAGTCGGGAACACCACCTGGTATACAGCGCCAAGTGTGCTCGTCGATTTGGCGAGTGCTTCTTTCGCCTGGTTGCATAGGCGCCTAAGCCGCCCACAGCCTGTTCCAGCGAAAGATCGTCACTCGCCACGTCCGCAGAGGCCGGTGCGCCAACAGCTTCTGCACAATTCAAAAAGGCAAAAGTCATTTCATGACACTCGACAGTTATATCGTCATATCAAAAGGAGAAAAGATTACTCACCTCCCATGGCCTGCGCGAGTGCCGCGAGCTGGTCAGCATATCCTCGCTCGCGTGCAGCGGCTGAGTTGGTGGCGGCAGCCAGCTCTTTCTTCGACTCTTCGCGCTGCGCGGCGAGTGCGTCTTCCAGCTCCTTCTTCTCGCCTGGCCCAGCAAAATCACGTGCATTCAATACTCGACAAAATCAAGCATTGCAAAAAGAAATTCAGCAAAACAAAAGCAAAAAGGAGAACTCACGACTGAGCCGCTCTAGCTCGGCGCGCATGGTATCCCTCTCCTGCTCCACCTGGACATAAGCCTTGGCAGAATCTGCCAAGGTGTGGTAGAAGGGCTGCAAGCACGAATTCAGCAAAAATTAAACTCTCACAGACCTACAACTAAACGGGTCAAGCAAAAAGCTACTTACGTGGTTCATCCACGGCTCAGGAGCGCGACTGATGTCCCGACATCTGGAGTTGCCGCCTTGGCTGCCTCAACGACAGCATCAGTGGCCATTGGCTGGGCAGCCTCGTTTCCAGTCGGTGCAGAATTCGAGTGCTCCAGGGTTGGAACATTCTCGACTGGAGGAGTCCCAGGCTGATTGTTTTCAGCGCTGTGGGCAACACAACAAACAAAAAGACGGTCAGCACAAATATGTGACAGTACAAAATTCTCATATCATACTCAAAACACACACCTGTGTTCCTCATCTCCTCATCTTCGGAGTCGCCAAAAATTGGGCCCCAAAGCTGGGGTACCACTCGACTGAAGAGGAAGAGTTGAGCTTGTTGAGCACGCACGCAAAGGAGCGGCTTGGAAAACAGGTGGTGAGCCTGATTCCTCGTCATCCTCCAAGCCCTGCCCCTCGCGGGTGAACTCACAGCAGAAGGCGCCTTCTTGGCCAGTCGACGCCGCTTCGGTGGCGCGGTATCGACTTCTTGGTCAGAGGTGGCCTTGTCTTCAGATTGGACCTCTTCTGCTGCTTCTCCTCGACCTCCTCCACATGTGAAGTGGTGGCAGAAGGGATGGGCGACTGATCCCCTTTCGGGTCCACCACCTGTGCCTGTGTTTCTTCAGTCTCGCCATTTTCAGGCAGAGGAGGAAGGGAGGCAGCAGTCGAGTGACCCTGCATAGCATACATCACAAATTGCAAAGTCAGAATCAAAAAACACATATCGTAGAAACTACGAGTGGCAAACTATTAAACTACAGACATACCTCAAGCAAAGGGTTTTCCGTCCCGTATGGCGTAACGGGACAATCGATGTTGCAAGGGTCGGCTGTCGTCAGGCTGGTGATGTGGCGCACGTGCGTCACAAGCTCGTTCCTTGACAGTTCCTCTGGGCTCATCCGAGTGGAGTCACTCGCGCCCTCATACGCCCACATGGGGTGCGCTCGGGCACGGAGTGGCCACACCCCCTCTTACAAAGGTGGCGATCAAATGAAGCCTGTACCTTGTCCAGCAGTCCGTCGATTCGAGTCAGCAAAGGGCGTGCTTCCTCCATTTCTTCGGCTGAGAGCTGGTGATCCCACGCCTTGGTCCTGACGTAAGCCGCAGTCGAGAAGGTGGCGACTCCGTCTTGCTCGACACTCGCATAAAACCACCCTTTCCTCCAGCCTTGCGCGGAGTCGACGGTCTTCAGGCGGAAATAGCGGGTGTCGCTGCGCACCTGGATGCCGCCCGCCCACGGGGTAGGTGCGACCACCTCCTCTGTTGGGTCGCACCATGAATATGGTCTTCCATAGCGCCCAGCTGGGTGCGACGCCAAGGAAGCACTCGCATAGCGTGATAAACACGCAATATGCATAATACCGTTCGGGGTGAGATCGTGGATCTGCACCCCGTAGGCATAAAGGAGGCCACGAACAAAGTCGTGGAGGGGAAGCGAGAAGCCCCTGGACACAAACTCCGCAAAGCAAACGCGCTCGTTGGCGCGTGGTTCGGGGCATACCTCCTTGGGCGATGGAGCGCGGACGGCGAGTTGCTCCGCGGGGCAGATATCCCTGCTCGCGGAGCTTGAGCAGATGGGCGTCCTTGATGGACTTCGCCCAGTCCCCGCTGCCCTTCTTCAGCGCGGCGGATGCAGATGTACCCGCCACAGTCTTCTTGCCCTTGGCCGCATCGGTCGCGGCAGCGCGGCGGCACCACGCTTGGAGCCTCCACCTTTCGCCATTGCAACGATGGATGAGGGTGGAGAAGAGAGCTTGGGCGCAGAGCAATGGAGGTGGGCGCGAGGAGAAGATGAGACGAGGGGCGGCGCAGAGGCAAATGGCAAGTAAAAAATCTGCCAGCGCCGTCCCCTATTTACCACAGATCGCAAAACGATCGCAACCGTCAAAACAAAGCATACGCTCCGCGCGAAATCTGGCCATACACGTGGCAGCCACGAGAGCAACCGTCGCCGGCCACTCCGCCCACTACGCACGAGAATCCAGGAAACCATCATCACGCCCCGTGAAAATCGCGCCAGAACGGTCAAATCAAGTCCACGCGGCGTCATCCCTGGTCAGCTCTGCAGAAACGGGCCCACAAAACAGGGTCACGTCTTATCAAAGCCTCTCCAAGCACGCCACCGCTTGTCAGAGATAGCAGTCGCAAAATGCGTCATTGCTGACGTTGTTCCTCTTTCACAACTGGCATAAAAGTCACTCGATGATATCTTCGGGTGGTCTCTCGCATAAGTCTCGGTTGGTTTTTAGCAAAGTCATAGAGGCCAGTCGAAATTCTTTCGACTGCAGCATCGTACTCCCATCGGGAGCGTATCAAAAAATTTCTTTGACTAAAATGTGCAGGGTAAAAGATTTTGAGATTATCCTCCATTGCAAGCAATAAAGCACAATCTCGGGGGCTACTCCCATCGGGAGCGCTGTCGCGCACCCGATAGAATAATGGCAAAAGTGTCAGTCGACGAAACATTCGACTAAGTTCATAAGCAAAATCACACTCAAAATATTCCCGAGTTGATCCGACGATCCTTGGATGCTGCATGCATAGTGCAAAGGTAAGACCCGGATCAGTCGAGCTGGGCTAAGGACCGCTCCAGCAGCGTTATCCTTAAATTTTCCGTGTCAGCAGACATGATGAATTATCCCCGACGGACGCGTTGGGTTGATTCAAAATTATGCAGTTCGATTCCGTAAGACCTCAACGGCTGTTTCGAGTCTGTCCAGTTTGTTCCAGATTCGAGTCCGGGGACTCGAGTTTGATTGAAAGCTAGTATGGTTTTGCCACAAATGGTAGTTAACTGGCCCCGATCCGTCGTGTGTGCCGGGCCTGCTAAGCTAATATCCCTTGACTATCATAAGCAAAAACTCATAGTCGATGAAACACTCGACATAGCCAACATGTGCTATTTCATAAGAATTCTAAATACAGATGTAAAAATATAACGTGCATGATGTATGAGTCCATGCCCGACTCTTCGAATCAGACAAGTACTCGGGGGCTACTGACATGGGTATGCCTATCGGGTACCCTACCATGAGGGTACCTGGTGCACGTATCGACTAGGCCCAACTATCAGAGCCTACATGAAGCCCATGAAGGGAGGCCCACGAAGATGGAGTATCCTCCAAGTTTGGCGAAGCAATAGTCGGTTTAGAGTTTCCTTACTTGTAAATCGAGTCGGTTACGAACACCCGAGACCCAGCCTATTATTTAAGGACTGGGAGGGCCATCGAACCAGACCACGTACTTCAGAGCCACCAAACCCTAGCGAGATCGACATCTCGCCGGGACCTTGTAACCATCATATTCACAAAGCAATAACAGACAGGCAGGACGTAGGGGTGTTACCTCCACACGAGGGCCCTGAACCTGGGTAAAATCTTTGCCCTGCTTGTCAGCCGACGATACTTCCAGCTCTACCACGTTCTCTCCCCCATATTCATAACCTAGGGACCTTAACCATGGGTCTTGATGAGTCTACCCTCGTCAGGTAACCTCTCATACAATGTCAGATATCTCATTATCCTCCCATGTGCAAAATGAATGAAACAGTTGAACACATGTTTGTCTTACTTATCAAAAGTTATCAACATTCTTAAACTGCTAATTACCAGTACCTAATACAAGTACACCTCCAACATTTTTGGATTGAATTCATCTGAAATAGGTATCTGCAAGAAGAACAATCTTACATGCATAGTCTGAGATACAAAGAGAAACAACAATATGAAATTCACAAACTCAACCGTTAAAGGATGCCACTCATGAAAACAAAAACTATGCTTATAATTAAAGCTATAGTGCTTGAGAAAGACCCATGATAATGGTTGGAAAAAGATTGGTGACACTTGGTTGTTTGCTTTGATGCAGCTACACATCTCATTGATTAGAGCATGTTTACTCTAGCGTTCACCA
>CAMZMU010000085.1:101518738-101607311 GCA_947311845.1 Poa pratensis
CTAACTGACATGGGTATGCCTATCGGGTACCCTACCATGAGGGTACCTGGTGCACGTATCGACTAGGCCCAACTATCAGAGCCTACATGAAGCCCATGAAGGGAGGCCCACGAAGATGGAGTATCCTCCAAGTTTGGCGAAGCAATAGTCGGTTTAGAGTTTCCTTACTTGTAAATCGAGTCGGTTACGAACACCCGAGACCCAGCCTATTATTTAAGGACTGGGAGGGCCATCGAACCAGACACGTACTTTCAGAGCCACCAAAACCCTAGCGAGATCGACATCTCGCCGGGACTTGTAACCATCATATTCACAAAGCAATAACAGACAGGCAGGACGTAGGGGTGTTACCTCCACACGAGGGCCCTGAACCTGGGTAAAATCTTTGCCCTGCTTGTCAGCCGACGATACTTCCAGCTCTACCACGTTCTCTCCCCCATATTCATAACCTAGGGACCTTAACCATGGGTCTTGATGAGTCTACCCCTCGTCAAGTGGCGCCGTCTGTGGGAAAGAATAGCGCTGGACTCGAAGTTTCGCCGGTCCCAACAGCAAACGGCAAATCGCCGATCACACCAGCAAACGGCAACTCGCCGATCTCATCTGCAAACGGCAACTCGCCGGCCATGTCAGCAAACAGCAACTCGCCGATCCAGGCGACACACGGCGACTCGCCGATCCACTCGAAAAGCGGCAGCCTGCCCGCTTCACCTGCAAAAAGCGCATCTGCTCTTCCAATGAATTTCAATCCGCACTCGCCGAGCTTCAGGAGGCGTTTTCTGGCCTTGAATCAGGTTTGAGCTTAACTGTTGGAGCATTCAATTTTTTCGTAAACAATCTTGGCACGCAGGACTCGACAGATCCGCAACAACCGGTGCTGGCGCACTCGAGGCTCCGTCGACTGCGCTCGCCCCGTCGTCGATTCCTGAAGCCTGCTCGCCCGCAACAACCATGTCGACCGGCGAGATCGACAGGTTCATGATGACGGAACTCCAAGGCGAGGAGGCAGAATCAGCATACCGCACAAGCAACGTCGACTTCAACCTACCACTCGACGAAGTTTCGACTGCGGGATCTCCCTCGATGACTTCTACGAGCCCGCGATTCATAACGACAGCAACGTCGACTCGGAGATCTTCACCAACACCAACCTCGACTCAGAAATCCATAATGGCTCGCCAACACCGAGATGAGCATAGGCGATGAACACGCCGACAACGAGATTCGCCTCGAAGATCTACTCGATGAACATACTGGCTCTGACATGAGCCTCGACGGCGACGTCGAGTCCATGACTGGAATCGACAGCACATACACCTGTCCTCGGGTCACGCCCCATCAGGTCTACGTGGCCTTCACCGCAGAATCATCCGCAGACGCAGCCGCTCGCAGGCCTGCACAATTCCCATGCACGGTAACCATGCCGGATGGGGTCACAACCTTGACAATCACGGAGGAGATGGCAGCAAAAGCAGATAAAGTCATAAAGGAGTGCACAATGATGCCACCAAATTCCACCCCAGAGGAGATGTTGACCTTCCAGTACTTCAACTGGCAGGAGTCAATTCGACTGCAAAACTACCGAGCGACGCTCGAGGAGCGCAAAAGGCAAGCCAGCCTCTCGAGTGCCCGAAGAAGGGAGCAATCCCTCGGGTCCACAATGCAACCAACCCCACGACCTAGGTCGCGGTTGGCAAGCCTTCCAGAACATGAAAGGGTAGCAATCACCCGTAACCTGTCGTTCATGACAGAGGACGCTAATGGAATCCCAGTGCCCAAAACTGCTGCGGGTGCATTATTCTCCGTAGGTGCTTACCTCAAGGCAATGCAACCTCCGGCGAATGACCCTAACGCAGCCCTGCATCGCCAACAACTCAAATCGCTAGCTCTAGCGGCACAGGCTATACAGCCAGAAGAAAAACTCCAGCAAGGAATCGCGATCGCGACATAGTCGACTCACGACACGCAGCACATCATCGCAGTGGTCGCAGCCACCACTCGGATGAAGGAAGGAGAAGCACGCGCCGGCACAGGTCCAGCAGAAGCAGATCTCGAAGATCCTATAGCAGCGATTCATACTCTGATCGTGAACCAGAGCCATGCGGAGCATTGTGCTTCACTCGACGCATCCGTGAGACGCGGATGCCCAAACGGTTCAAGTTGACAGGCGAACAACCCAAGTACAACGGTCGCCAAGAACCTTCGGGTGGTTAGAAGATTACAGACTCGCCGTGGCATGCCAGCGTGGCACGAACACCACGGCGATGCAGTACATACGACTTATGCTCGAAGGAACTGCCCGCGACTGGCTCAAGTCGCTCCCTCCATCATCATACGACTCGTGGGACGATTTCCGCAGAGACTTCATCAAAAACTTCGAGCCTCTGTGTGAGCGCCCGAAGACATTCGAGAATTAAGGACATGCACTCAACGATCAGACGAGTCGTTGAGATCATACATACGGCGGTGGACCGAAATACGCAATTCGGTTGGCAAAGTGTCAGAAGACAGGGCCATGGATGCCTTCATACAAGGTCTCGCCAGGAAGGACTTCAAAGAGGCACTTGGTCGTGAAAAGCCAACCTCCCTGGCTGACCTCATCAAAGTTGCGACTGAGTGGGCAGATGGAGAGGATTCTGTACGCAGATCCCGTGCTTCCCCAACACGCGACAACTACGAAAGCGGCAGTCGAGGCCGCAGAGATTCATACAGAGAAGATCGCAGGCGCAAACGTTCCAAACGTCCTTACGACGATAACAGACCCGAGTTCATGGCGGCTGGATACACACAACCCGGGAGACCAAGATAGAAGCAATCGACGCTCGGATGATCGACGGGACAGTCGAGATCGCGAGCAGCGGAGCGACAGCTACAAAAGGCAAGAATGGCGCAAACGCAGCGACGCAAAACCCGAGCGGTCATTCGAGGAAAAGATGGACGACTGGTGCAGATTCCACCTCTTCAAGGGGGACGACGGAAAACTACGCTCCAATCACACCCTAAGGAACTGCAGGGAATTCGACCAAATGGCGACTGACTACATGATACGACTCAAAAGGTACGGCCCAGCACCTGCTCAGCCCACGCCTGCACCCGCACCACAGCCGAACGCTGTGCCCGCTCTCATGGCGCCACAGCCGCCACCGCAACCACCACCACAGCCTGCTCCAGGCGCAAACCTCGCAGGTGCCATACAACCCGTACTACGGGCGGAAGATGATCAATATCCACAGCCCCACGGGCAGATGTACATGATACAAAAGGGTCGCCCCTCCAACAGGCAGCAAAAGCTAATCACTCGACAGTGAACATGGCTGTCATGGCACCTCCTGCCGTGCCAGAATTTCTGAAGGGATCGGAAACCATCATAAGCTTCAGTCGAGAGGATCATCCCCCAGCTGTAGTTCGACCAGGGCACGCGGCTCTGGTACTCGACGCGCAAATAGGAGGCTACGCCATGACCAAGGTCTTCATGGATGGAGGCAGCGGCATAAACATCATCTTCGCGGACACGCTCCGCAAAATGAACAGGTCAGTCGAAAACCTCCCAAAATCTTCAAATACCTTCCACGGTATTGTTCCTGGCAAAGCAATTAGCCCAGAAGGCACCATACAACTCGACGTTACGTTCGGGGACAAAGCCACTTCAGGACAGAGTCGATTGAGTTCGAGGTCGTCGACTGGAAATCACAATACCATGCTATTCTTGGTCGCCCGACGTTTGCTCGATTCATGGCGGTGCCACACTATGCGTACCTCACGCTGAAGATGCCAGGACCAAAGGGAGTCATCACTGTCCGTGGAAACTTTCAAAGGTCCGATGCTTGCGACCGCGAGTTCAGCAAAATCTCCGAGATGTTCGGGGTGGAAGAATCACTCGCCGACTTGGCGATTACCAACGACCGCACACTCCTTCCGAGCATAAGAAGTTGGCAGTCGACAGATCCTTCAATGCTACAAATGACACAAGGTCGCATCAGGTGCACCCGACCGATCCGTCCAAGACAGTCAACATATCTTCGAGCCTGCCTATCGCATAGGAAGGCGCGCTCGTCGAATTCCTCCGTGAGAACTGGGAAATATTTGCGTGGTGTCCAGCCGACATGCCAGGTATTCCCAGGGAATTCGCCGAGCACTCTCTCCAATTGTTTCCAGATGCAAAGCCAGTCAAGCAAACGATGCGTCGAATCTCCGGCCCAAAGCGAACCGCAGTCGAATCTGAAGTCGACCGGTTACTCGCAGCAGGATTCATTAGGGAAATCAAGAAATCACAATGGGTGGCCAACCCCGTACTCGTAGAAAAGAAGCATACAGACATCCTTCGGATGTGCGTGGACTTCACAGCGCTGAACAAGTGCTGTCCAAAGGATCACTTCCCGCTACCCGATCGACCAGATCGTCGACTCCACCGCCGGATGCGCACGACTCTCCTTTCTGGATGCTTACTCAGGTTATCACCAGATAAGGATGAAGCAAGAAGACGAAGAAAAAACGGCGTTCATAACCCCACTCGGGGTCTACTGCTACACAACTATGCCCTTTGGGCTCAAAAACGCGGGTGCAACATACCAGCGCATGATGCAGGACTGCCTCAAAAAGCAAATCGGACGCAACGTCCAGGTCTACGTGGATGACATTGTCATTACCACAAGGGAAGAACACACACTACTCGACGATTTGAGGGAGACGTTCGCAAACCTCAAACGCTTCCATATCAAGCTCAATCCTAAGAAGTGTACGTTCGGCGTTCCAGCCGGGCAGCTCCTAGGGTACCTAGTCTCTGCCCGTGGAATCGAAGCAGACCCGGAGAAAATACAGGCCATCCTCACAATGCAAAGGCCTTCAAAGCTTCATGATGTGCAGAAACTAGCAGGACGAGTAGCAGCGCTCAGTCGATTCATCAGCAAACTGGGTGAAAAGGCTTACCATTCTATCGACTGATGAAGAAGGCGGACAAGTTCGAGTGGACGCCAGAAGCTGAAGCAGCCTTCACAGATCTCAAGCGGATCCTCACAAGCCCTCCGATCCTCGTCGCACCTAAGGAACGGGAACCACTCTACCTGTATGTCTCGGCTACAAACAGGGTGGTGAGCACCGTACTGGTAGTCGAACGCATGGAGGAGGGGCACATCCAAAGCATACAACGTCCAGTCTACTACCTAGCGAGGTTCTCTCCATATCAAAACAGCGGTACCCGCACTATCAAAAGCTGGCATACGCTGTATTCATGTCCTCAAGGAAGTTGACACACTACTTCACCGAGCACCCGATCACCGTGGTAAGTAACTCAGCAATCGGTGATATCCTCACAAACCCCAATGCAACGGGTCGAGTCGCAAAATGGCTCATCGAGCTGGCTCCAAGAGACATCAAGTACGAGCACCCGAAGGCTATCAAAGCACAAGTCCTACCCGACTTCACAACCGAGTGGATAGAGGCCCAATTACCTGGAGCACCAGACGTGTCCAATTCCTGGACCATGTACTTCGATGGGTCCAAGAAACACGAAGGCGCAGGCGCAGGCGTCATCCTCATATCACCAAAAGGGGACAAGCTACGTTATGTTTTGCAGATGGGATTCAAACTACCCTCCAATAACGAGGCTGAATACGAGGCCTGATCCATGGCATGCGGATGGCAAAAGCACTTGGGTGCACTCGATTGATGATCTACGGCGACTCCAATCTCGTGGTGCAGCAAACAATGAAGGCCTGCGACGCAATCGCGGACAACATGATCGCTTATCGCGACCTGTACAACACACTGGAGGGCAGCTTCGAGGGCTGTGAGTTGAGGCACATAGGAAGGGAAAGTAACGAAGAAGCAGACATGCTAGCCAATCTTGGCTCAACTGGCGCACAAATTCCACCTGGTGTCTTCCTCGAGCGCATCGAACACAGATCTATCAAGGAGAAACGAGAGCCTCCTCCGTCGACTACGCCACCAAAAGCAAAGTGCCTAGCACAGAGGACCCCCCAGTCGAGGTATTTCTCATTGAGCCAACTGGACTCAACCTTTTCTGGCTTACATACTCCGTGGCGAGCTACCAGATGACATAACCGAGTCCCGACGCGTGACTCGAAGATCAAAAGCATACACCGTTATCAACGGCGAGTTATACAAGCGCAGCATATCAGGTATGTTCCAAAGATGCATCGCATTCGAAGATGGCCAAGCCATACTTCGAGACATTCATGCAGGTACCTGTGGGCATCACGCCAGCAGTCGATCACTCGTAGCCAAAGCCTTTCGCGCAGGGTTTTACTGGCCTACAGCACTCAAAGACGCGGAGGACATAGTCAAAAGGTGCGTCGGCTGCCAGAAATTCGCAACAAGGCCGCACGCACCCGCATCGGCGTTGAAGACTATACCGCTGGCCTGGCCTTTCGCCCAATGGGGGCTCGATATGGTTGGGCCACTCAAAAAATCATCGCATGGCGGGCATACTCACCTACTGGTGGCAGTCGACAAGTTCACAAAGTGGATCGAGGCGGTCCCCATCACAAATTCGACTGCTACTACGGCAGTCAACTTCATAAAGAGCATCATCTACCGCTTCGGTGTCCCAAACAGTATCATCACTGATAACGGCACAAACTTCACGGCTGAGGAGTTCAAAACCTTCTGCAAAGAGCAGGACATTACGCTCAACTACGCATCCGTGGCACATCCACAATCCAATGGCCAAGTCGAAAAGGCCAACGGACTTGTGACGAGTGGGATCAAGAAGCGCCTCCTGGTGCCACTCAAAAGAGCTGCGGGTGCTTGGGTCGAAGAACTACCATCTGTGCTATGGAGCCTACGCACAACTCCCAACACTTCTACGCAGTTCACCCATTCTTCATGGTCTATGGTGCAGAGGCAATTCTGCCATCAGATGTGGTTCAATGCGCCACGAGTTGAAGCATACAATGAAGACGACGCAAGAAGCACTCGAAGACGCAGTCGACTTGCTCGATGAGCGCGAGACACGGCCTTGGCCCGCACAGCTGTTTACCAGCAGATCTCCGCAACTACCATAGCCGTCGACTGCGAACCAGGTCCTTTGTCGTGGGGACCTGGTTCTTCGACTGAAGCAAAAGAAGGTGCACAAGCTCGCTTCCCCATGGGAGGTCCCTTCATCATCACGGAGGTCCTTGGTGGAGGCGCATATCGACTGAAGCACGCGAAGACAGGCGAACTCTCTCATAATCCTTGGAACGTTGCGCATCTGCGCCGTTTCTACGCATAAAGTGCTCACAGTCATACAATGTAATAGGCTATATGTCGGATGGCTGCAGGTTTCAGACGCGCTCTTTTCCTTACCAGGGTACCTAAGGGGACTGGAAGGTTTTTAATGAGGCGGCCTGCAGCCTAACATTCAAAAGAGGAATAAAATCAATGTTCCTTCGACTTCTTTGTGACTACTACCCGCATAATTCATACCTTAACCGCACCCGAAACCCTCGGGGGCTGTGTTATCGATCAAATGAGCTCTCGCTCTTGCAGAAACACAATGCCTTAGCCGCACCCGAATGCTCGGGGGCTGCGTAACAAGGATCCAAACAAAGAACACAAAAACTCTGCAGCCGCACTCGAATACTCGGGGGCTGCACAGTCATTGGTTCACAACCAACACATATTTCACAAACCCCGCTCGACTGACTCGGGGGCTCGACAAAAAATCAAAGTATACAAACTATACAATATACAAAGAGTCAAAAATTACACTCGGGGGCTGCCCCCTATACAAAAATTGCACTCGCAAACTATTCTAATCCTCAGGCTCGTCCTTTACGGGCAGCTCGGGACCGCAAAGCTGTTCGCGAGTGCACTCGATTAGTGTCTCCGCAGCTTGGATCGTGTCATCCAGGTCTTTTGTTCGAGAACCTCTCCGGCTGCAGGTGTCCGCAACACCAACCTTGGTTTTCGACTACGCATATACGCCATTGCAGCGTTGGCTCCAATCACAAGTCTCTGAGACAGCAACTCTCGAATGGGATTTGTTTGACGGAAGATGTTCAACAAAGCACGAATCCCTTGTGGTTGTGGCCCCGCAGGAAAAAGAGTCTCGTTCAGGCGAATAAACGCTGCCCGGCATAACTCCAGCAGTTCAGCACTTCGCCAGACGCGATCCTTCAGGGTGGCGAGTATGCGGGCATGGTACCTATCAAGCCAAAAGTGTTGACGCCCAGTCGTAGGGTCGTCAACCACGCTATCCAGACGCCCTTCCACGCGAATCTTTTCAGCCTGGAAGTTGTCGACAAAGCCTACAAACACGGGCGCACCAGTCAGATCAAAAGGACAATAGCTACGCAAAAAGCTTGTAAACAGAGCAAGACTCGAACTTACACTCGAGTTGCCTGTTCACAAGATCCATCTCCCCGAGCACATATTCCTCGCGTTGGGTGGCCAACGCGGGTCTCGCCCTCAATCGATTCAGCTCAGCCTGGGCGTCCTTCAGATCTTGCTCCATTCTCACAAATTTGGCCTTCATATACTCCATCACCTTGGCATCATTTACCAATGACCCTGGGATCGGGTGGTGATTGGAGCCTGCGAGGAACTAGTCGCAGTAGCAGGTTCTCGTGACTGTTCAAAGAGCATAATCACAAACACAAAGTTTGTGTCAGAAGCTAAAACTCATGTCATAAGCATACAACTCTTCGAGTGAAAGACATTAGCAAAAGACTGTTTGCATAAACAAGGTAGCACAAACAAAGCGCAGACTCGCGCAGTTCAGAAGGTATCATTACAAGGCATAAAAAACAAAAGGGTACAGCTACCCTAAACCTAAGATTCGATTTCCTAAGCAGACGATTGGCAGTCTCGAGTGCCCGGCGCTCCATGGTGTTCATAAAAACCTCGGCCAGTCGCGCGGCGGCTCCGCTCACCCCCTTCAGAGAAATGGGCTTCCCATCTGGCTTCCGAGGGAACGCAGACAGTGCTGCCTCGTAGTCGCAATCTATCCCATGTCCCATAAGAAGCTTGATGGTGGACTCGGATCCGCGTACCGTGTTGGCGCGAGCGAAACCCGCCATGGTGGACGTCCCGGGGCCAAACACGTCGGCGAAGTCATCCACCGTCGACGGCACTACGCCAGTCGGGAACACCACCTTGGTATACAGCGCCAAGTGTGCTCGTCGATTTGGCGAGTGCTTCTTTCGCCTGGTTGCATAGGCGCCTAAGCCGCCCACAGCCTGTTCCAGCGAAAGATCGTCACTCGCC
The DNA here is from genome assembly GCA_947311845.1 of Poa pratensis. NCBI lineage: Eukaryota > Viridiplantae > Streptophyta > Magnoliopsida > Poales > Poaceae > Poa > Poa pratensis. Next base: position 101,527,946 of record CAMZMU010000085.1, read on the forward strand.
ACGTCCGCAGAGGCCGGTGCGCCAACAGCTTCTGCACAATTCAAAAAAGGCAAAAGTCATTTCATGACACTCGACAGTTATATCATCATATCAAAAGGAGAAAAGATTACTCACCTCCCATGGCCTGCGCGAGTGCCGCGAGCTGGTCAGCATATCCTCGCTCGCGTGCAGCGGCTGAGTTGGTGGCGGCAGCCAGCTCTTTCTTCGACTCTTCGCGCTGCGCGGCGAGTGCGTCTTCCAGCTCCTTCTTCTCGCCTGGCCCAGCAAAATCACGTGCATTCAATACTCGACAAAATCAAGCATTGCAAAAAGAAATTCAGCAAAACAAAAGCAAAAAGGAGAACTCACGACTGAGCCGCTCTAGCTCGGCGCGCATGGTATCCCTCTCCTGCTCCACCTGGACATAAGCCTTGGCAGAATCTGCCAAGGTGTGGTAGAAGGGCTGCAAGCACGAATTCAGCAAAAATTCAAACTCTCACAGACCTACAACTAAACGGGTCAAGCAAAAAGCTACTTACGTGGTTCATCCACGGCTCAGGAGCCGCGACTGATGTCCCGACATCTGGAGTTGCCGCCTTGGCTGCTCAACGACAGCATCAGTGGCCATTGGCTGGGCAGCCTCGTTTCCAGTCGGTGCATAATTCGAGTGCTCCAGGGTTGGAACATTCTCGACTGGAGGAGTCCCAGGCTGATTGTTTTCAGCGCTGTGGGCAACACAACAAACAAAAAGACGGTCAGCACAAATATGTGACAGCACAAAATTCTCATATCATACTCAAAACACATACCTGTGTCCTCATCTCCTCATCTTCGGAGTCGCCAAAAATTGGTCCCCAAAGGCTGGGGTACCACTCGACTGAAGAGGAAGAGTTGAGCTTGTTGAGCACGCACGCAAAGGAGCGGCTTGGAAAACAGGTGGTGAGCCTGATTCCTCGTCATCCTCCAAGCCCTGCCCCTCGCGGGTGAACTCACAGCAGAAGGCGCCTTCTTGGCCAGTCGACGCCGCTTCGGTGGCGCGGTATCGACTTCTTGGTCAGAGGTGGCCTTGTCTTCAGATTGGACCTCTTCTGCTGCTTCCTCCTCGACCTCCTCCACATGTGAAGTGGTGGCAGAAGGGATGGGCGACTGATCCCCTTTCGGGTCCACCACCTGTGCCTGTGTTTCTTCAGTCTCGCCATTTTCAGGCAGAGGAGGAAGGGAGGCAGCAGTCGAGTGACCCTGCATAGCATACATCACAAATTGCAAAGTCAGAATCAAAAACACATATCGTAGAAACTACGAGTGGCAAACTATTAAACTACAGACATACCTCAAGCAAAGGGTTTTCCGTCCCGTATGGCGTAACGGGACAATCGATGTTGCAAGGGTCGGCTGTCGTCAGGCTGGTGATGTGGCGCACGTGCGTCACAAGCTCGTTCCTTGACAGTTCCTCTGGGCTCATCCGAGTGGAGTCACTCGCGCCCTCATACTCCCACATGGGGTGCGCTCGGGCACGGAGTGGCCACACCGCCTCTTCACAAAGGTGGCGATCAAATGAAGCCTGTACCTTGTCCAGCAGTCCGTCGATTCGAGTCAGCAAAGGGCGTGCTTCCTCCATTTCTTCGGCTGAGAGCTGGTGATCCCACGCCTTGGTCCTGACGTAAGCCGCAGTCGAGAAGGTGGCGACTCCGTCTTGCTCGACACTCGCATAAAACCACCCTTTCCTCCAGCCTTGCGCGGAGTCGACGGTCTTCAGGCGGAAATAGCGGGTGTCGCTGCGCACCTGGATGCCGCAGCCGCCCACGGGGTAGGTGCGACCACCTCCTCTGTTGGGTCGCACCATGAATATGGTCTTCCATAGCGCCCAGCTGGGTGCGACGCCAAGGAAGCACTCGCATAGCGTGATAAAACACGCAATATGCATAATACCGTTCGGGGTGAGATCGTGGATCTGCACCCCGTAGGCATAAAGGAGGCCACGAACAAAGTCGTGGAGGGGAAGCGAGAAGCCCCTGGACACAAACTCCGCAAAGCAAACGCGCTCGTTGGCGCGTGGTTCGGGGCATACCTCCTTGGGCGATGGAGCGCGGACGGCGAGTTGCTCCGCGGGTGGCAGATATCCCTGCTCGCGGAGCTTGAGCAATGGGCGTCCTTGACGGTGGACTTCGCCCAGTCCCCGCTGCCCTTCTTCAGCGCGGCGGACGCAGATGTACCCGCCACGTCTTCTTGCCCTTGGCCGCATCGGTCGCGGCAGCAGCGGCGGCACCACGCTTGGAGCCTCCACCTTTCGCCATTGCAACGATGGATGAGGGTGGAGAAGAGAGCTTGGGCGCAGAGCAATGGAGGTGGGCGCGAGGAGAAGATGAGACGAGGGGCGGCGCAGAGGCAAATGGCAAGTAAAAAATTCTGCCAGCGCTGTCCCCTATTTACCACAGATCGCAAAACGATCGCAACCGTCAAAACAAAGGCATACGCTCCGCGCGAAATCTGGCCATACACGTGGCAGCCGGAGAGCAACCGTCGCCGGCCACTCCGCCCACTACGCACGAGAATCCAGGAAACCATCATCACGCCCCGTGAAAATCGCGCCAGAACGGTCAAATCAAGTCCACGCGGCGTCATCCCTGGTCAGCTCTGCAAAACGGGCCCACAAAACAGGGTCACGTCTTATCAAAGCTCTCCAAGCACGCCACCGCTTGTCAGAGATAGCAGTCGCAAAATGCGTCATTGCTGACGTTGTTCTCTCTTTCACAACTGGCATAAAAGTCACTCGATGATATCTTCGGGTGGTCTCTCGCATAAGTCTCGGTTGGTTTTTTAGCAAAGTCATAGAGGCCAGTCGAAATTCTTTCGACTGCAGCATCGTACTCCCATCGGGAGCGTATCAAAAAATTTCTTTGACTAAAATGTGCAGGGTAAAAGATTTTGAGATTATCCTCCATTGCAAGCAATAAAGCACAATCTCGGGGGCTACTCCCATCGGGAGCGCTGTCGCGCACCCGATAGAATAATGGCAAAAGTGTCAGTCGACGAAACATTCGACTAAGTTCATAAGCAAAATCACACTCAAAATATTCCCGAGTTGATCCGACGATCCTTGGATGCTGCATGCATAGTGCAAAGGTAAGACCCGCCGATCAGTCGAGCTGGGCTAAGGACCGCTCCAGCAGCGTTATCCTTAAATTTTCCGTGTCAGCAGACATGATGAATTATCCCCGACGGACGCGTTGGGTTGATTCAAAATTATACTGCAGTTCGATTCCGTAAGACCTCAACGGCCGTTTCGAGTCTGTCCAGTTTGTTCCAGATTCGAGTCCGGGGACTCGAGTTTGATTGAAAGCTAGTATGGTTTTGCCACAAATGGTAGTTAACTGGCCCCGATCCGTCGTGTGTGCCGGGCCTGCTAAGCTAATATCCCTTGACTATCATAAGCAAAAACTCATAGTCGATGAAACACTCGACATAGCCAACATGTGCTATTTCATAAGAATTCTAAATACAGATGTAAAAATATAACGTGCATGATGTATGAGTCCATGCCCGACTCTTCGAATCAGACAAGTACTCGGGGGCTACTGACATGGGTATGCCTATCGGGTACCCTACCATGAGGGTACCTGGTGCACGTATCGACTAGGCCCAACTATCAGAGCCTACATGAAGCCCATGAAGGGAGGCCCACGAAGATGGAGTATCCTCCAAGTTTGGCGAAGCAATAGTCGGTTTAGAGTTTCCTTACTTGTAAATCGAGTCGGTTACGAACACCCGAGACCCAGCCTATTATTTAAGGACTGGGAGGGCCATCGAACCAGACCACGTACTTTCAGAGCCACCAAAACCCTAGCGAGATCGACATCTCGCCGGGACTCTTGTAACCATCATATTCACAAAGCAATAACAGACAGGCAGGACGTAGGGGTGTTACCTCCACACGAGGGCCCTGAACCTGGGTAAAATCTTTGCCCTGCTTGTCAGCCGACGATACTTCCAGCTCTACCACGTTCTCTCCCCCATATTCATAACCTAGGGACCTTAACCATGGGTCTTGATGAGTCTACCCCTCGTCAGGTAACCTCTCATACAATGTCAGATATCTCATTATCCTCCCAATGTGCAAAATGAATGAAACTAGTTGAACACATGTTTGTCTTACTTATCAAAAGTTATCAACATTCTTAAACTGCTAATTACTCATTACCTAATACAAGTACACCTCCAACATTTTGGATTTGAATTCATCTGAAATAGGTATCTGCAAGAAGAACAATCTTACATGCATAGTCTGAGATACAAAGAGGAAACAATATATGAAATTCACAAACTCAACCGTTAAAGGATGCCACTCATTGAAAACAAAAACTATGCTTATAATAAAGCTAAAGTGCTTGAGAAAGACCCATGATAAAGTGTTGGAAAAAGATTGGTGACACTTGGTTGTTTGCTTTGATGCAGCTCACACATCTCATTGATTAGAGCATGTTTACTCTAGCGTTCACCACGATCAATTTTCAATATGCGACGATTCAACCTACCCAAGGGTAATTTAAATTAGCCATAAATTTCAGTTGTGTTATTCCTTCGCGTGAAACAAGGATGCTTAGTCTCAATCTACACTCCATACAAGTTCTATATATTTACACTGTAAGTAGTTTGCCGTACAGCAAACAATTGTTAAATAGTGAACCCTGACCATGAAGATGACATATGGTTTGGTCTGTAAAATAATTTAATCATGGAAACTAGTTTATAGCTGGCTTAATGTTGTTATATTCCCTCCGTTTCGTTTTATAAGTCTTGCGTGTACCACTAGATCACCAATTTTATCATTGTGATATTATATGACATACAATTTATACCATTTGAAAATATAGCATCTAAACTTTCTAATGGTATTTTTTTTTGAAATGGGCAAACGCTTTGCCTTTTCATTTATATTTAAAAAAGAAGATAAGAAGGTGGCATGAGACGATTACAGCATAAGTTCCGCAACTACAACCCCAACAAAAACGACAAAACACTACTCTCCCTGCATAAGATTGCTAAGGTGCTTCGCACAGGCAAGGCGCCACATAATAACCTCCTCCTCAATCCTTATAATGATAATCCAAGTGACGATGATCATGAGAGTGGTGAGGTCTTTGCGGTTATTCTTCGTCAATCCTACAAGATAAGACCACCAATCCATGACAGAGTCCACGACAGCCCAAGAGTGAAGAAGGACGTCAGGAAAATTGACCCAGTCAAGGGTAGCAGTCCACACGTGGATGGTGAAAGTGGGATCCACTGATACACGCATGACCTATAAATTGGAACGGAGGGAGTAGCTGATATCACCACATGAATCACTGCTATTTGTGGCCAAAAAACTAGCATGCGCATTTCCCTTCTTATATATAATCATAAGACTGGACATCTTTTTTGGAGCTCGTAAACAGAGGACAGCCTTTGAAGTTTGTTTTAGTAGATTTTCAAACAAAGCAAGTATTTCTGTTTGAGGGGATAATATTGAAACAAATCAAGTTATATGGCAGATACTTTGCCAGACTAGATAGATATATCTATTTGAGCGTCCCACCAAAACAAAATCGGCATCTAGGTGCTCGTTAAGTTGACCAAAGAAAGCACCGTCCTACCCAACCGTTACAGCACCTGTGTACCCCGCAGACACTGACCCCCGGGCCCTTCATCTGGGCCCTGCGGCCTCCCCTCACTGATGGGATCCAATGTCCCGTCGCTACCCTGCTGTTAAAATCCCGGCTCTCCCTCCTAAACCCTGCGGCCGCCGACGAAACCCATCTGTGGCAGCTCGAGGCAGGCCGTACTTCGCAAAGCGCGCGAGTGTGTACTAGCTATGGCCGCGGCCTTGTTGCCGGACACCGGGATGGCGTCGCTACCGGGAGCGCGGCAGGACGCGGCGGTGCTGATCGCGGCGGCCTGGCAGCAGGTGCGCGGCTCGGCCATCGTGCCCCTGCTGCGCGTGTCCGTGGTGCTCTGCCTCGCCATGTCGGTGATGCTGTTCGCAGAGAAGGTGTACATGGCCGTGGTCATCCTCGCGGTGCGGCTGCTCGGCCGCCGTCCCGAGCGACAGTATCGGTGGGAGCCCGTCCGCGACGATGGCGATCCCGAGCTCGGACCTCGGAGACGCCACCTGCCCCATGGTCCTCATCCAGATCCCCATGTACAACGCGCGCGAGGTGAGCACTGCCCACACGATGGCGCATGTGCATCTTGGCTGCTGCCATTGTCAGCTAGTCAGCTGTGCTGTTCTCTGATATTTGCGTGGTTGAGTTGCAGGTGTACCGGCTTTCGATCGGGGCAGCGTGCGGGCTGGCCTGGCCCGCCGATCGGATCGTCCTTGCTCGACGACTCCACGGACCCCGTCATCAAGGTAAGATTAACCGACCCAACGGCGCATGCACGCAAGCAGGATCTTTTATTATCTCTTCCATGTCAATGTTATAGGAATTTTTATCGGGATAAGGTAGGAAAGTCCGTTTTACCCTTTCTCGGTAATAACTAATTTGGTTTTGCTTTACCATCCATAAACTTTTTTGAAGTTGGTGTGTCGAAGAAAATACTCCCTCCATTTTAATTTACTTCGCGTTCTGGTTTTAGTCAAAGTCAAATTTGTCAAGTTTAACCAACAATATAGTAAAAATATCAACATACATAATACGAAATGCATATAATATGAATATATACTCTTTTTTTACAATTAATACCATATATTATAGTAGCGAATAGTACATGGTAGAGATACATGAGCTGACTACAGCGATTACAAAATAAAGTCTAAAAGAAAAGAGCAAATCTTCAAACTCTTTCTTCTTCTTCCATGACACAATATTGAACTTTTCTAAATGCTGTCGTAGAACGACAAAGATACCAATCCACAGACCTACAAATACCAACGAGGGTTCTCTCATAATTTTGAACCACAATGCCAAGATTACGTGCACGCACACAGCCATTAAGTTAATCAACCAACATCGGCAAGAGTACCAACACCAATATTCCAGGGAATAACAACCAGACAGCTTGGTCGAAATCGCTGGGAGGCGAGAGTACGAATCACCTGGACGTAGCAATCGGGACAAATATTGCGAGGACAATCCTCGCAGCAACAATAAGAAAAGATCCAAAATCGATCCGGTGAAGCAAGATCTAAAGAACCAAACCTAGACAAATTTAATCTTATAGCACCACCATTGACGTCGGGAAGAAGATCTCGTCGTCGAAGGAAGAACCGAAGATTGCTTATTGTAGATGATGAAAACTCCATTGATGAAGAAGACGGCACCAAAACCCTAATCAAATCTATTGAAAACACTACTTTTATTAAGAACTCCAACCATAGATCGGGTTCCCCACCCCTCGCGACATCGGCGAGGCCGGCCGGAGGAGGGAGAACCGATCTATGGTGGAGGTAGAGGTAGAGGTGGTGGCGGCGGCGCGGCTAGGTTTCCAGGAGATCTCCCGTCTCGGTACTGGTAAAAAAAATAAACAAGGGCACATCATATGAAAATATACTTGATAAAGTTTGACTTTGACTAAACCCAGAACGCAAAGAAAATAAAAACAGGGGGAGTACCCTTTTTTCTGACTGGCCAAGGTATTCTTGGCAACTGTGCCAGTAAAACTATCTAAAGGAATCCATTCGAGTGTTTTTCGGGAAAAGAGACGCTTCTATAGTCCATCTACAGAAAAAAGGAAGTCACCATGTTCTATCTTTTTCCATATGGACCTTCTCATACTCCAAGATTTATTTTGAAAGCTCTCATACTCCAAGCTAGAACAAGTAAAACCAAAAATGGATTGGCTTGCCTATGAATTGTAAAACACAACCTTCCAAATGAAAGAAAATCTAGGTAGCACATCAAGCACCAAATAAAAATCTCTGAGTGTTGATTAGTATACAAGTATAACTTTGAACATTATTTCTACTTATAACATGATCACAAAATTAGTATACAAGTATATAAAATGAAAGAATTTCGCATGACGGATCCAATGATACTATTTATACATTCTCGGTCCACATAATTTATTATATATTAACGGTTAAAGTCGAGCATCAAAGATCAGCGTAAAAATAGCGCTCTTGTATTTTGGGATCACGCTGGCAGGTGGAGTGCTAGCACAATTCACAAGCACATTCAAAATTTAGAGCAGGTGTAAGGGTTGAGGGCTCCACTTTCGTTGGAAGCTGAAATAGTCAATGGTGCCGCTAATGCAACCCTGATCACCGACGGTCACACCATCCGTGCGCATGCAGAGGGACTTCTGCCACCCTTACTATCGCATTATCAAGAAAGCGATGTCAAATCCTAAACAAATGTAGTTCTAGGAGGAAGACGATGGGCGCCTCAGGTCCGAGATCGCCGCAGAAGAGCTCTCGTCGTAGTGAAGGAGGAGTGGAGTTAAACATGGCATGCAAATCCATTTGAGAGCAGACATGCCACAACTTGACCTAAATCAAGAAAAATGTTTTGTTGAGTCTTGATAAGTTCCTATTTCACATATGGGCGGGCATCTAGTTTAGCTAGTAAGGTGAAAGCGTAACCAAGGAATAAAAAATCTCCATAAATTGGCGTCCAATTCCGACGATATTTGTTTACTAGATTTTCTGAAACAAAAAGACAGCACAAAACAGAAACTGACACTGGGCATCTTGTTAATAGCTTAGTCTGGAAAAATGTCCTAAAATGATATAAAACTATAGTAAAAACATGTAGCAATGATATAAAACGAGCATTGAACAATAAAAAATTATAGATACGTTTGAGACGTATCATGCATATGTCTTATTGGATCCACCTCCTGATAAGCTGCGGAACCTGAGAAATAACCGCCACCGTCTAATGCATGTTGTCTGACGTGTCTTTGCTCGAGAGATACTCCTTCATGAAGAATCGAGGTTATGTCCTTCGTCACCTTAAGATGATAAAAAACAGGTAGGAACGATACATCATTGGTTGTTTGTTTGTGTACCATAGGTTGATTAGTTCATAGGAACAAATACTTGTAATACGCCCAAGATGAAATATTGTTTTTATCAAGGGCTAATTAGTTATGTTATGGCACATACTTTCGGGCGCTATGCAATGTTGGGGATATCGCTTATCGGGAACTTATCGGCCGACCCAAGATAAGAGGTAAATCAACCGATTTATCGGCATATCGGTTGATTTATCAGCATATCGGCGAATTTATCGGCCGACTTATCTTATCGGTCAGACACTGTGAAGTGATAAAATCGGCCGATTTATCGGAATATCGGAAGATATCTTAAACACTGGAGCTATGTGAAAAATAATATTACAAATTGGACCAATGCATGATGTTAAAACAAATACTTCAAAATATGATAACAGACACCACACCTCCTTCGAACATATTTACATAAGAGAAAACAATGTTTTGTCGCACACACACATGTATGAATATACTGCACTAGTCGCCAGAACAAATCACAAACAAGTCCTTGGTGAAGCACCCCGTTTTTTCTATTTTTAATATGGCAACATAACATTTTAGCTAATATAGTTTTCTATTACACTTAACATAACTCACTATGAACAGTCTAATAATGAGGATAAAATTGTAATGTTTTCATAGAAATCTACTCCCACTAGTTCGCAACGGAAAACAAATAAAAAGGCGGGTTGATGCACTATAGCTTTGGTCCCTTTAAATTTAAGAAGATTAAATAATAGAATAATAGATAAAACCCATATGCATACATAGATTAATTTGTCACAACACACTGATGGATTGTAATATATGTTTATCTTATTATCCATCTGAATATTATTAAATATCTCAACATGCAGCTCTAAGATCTTAGCGCTTAATCAATAATTTGATAGATGTTTCTAGAGTGTATAGTTATCTATCTTAGGTTTACATAAATAGGAAAACTATATAGAAAACATTATATATCATAGGTCTAAGTACAAATGATGTTCTCGGGTCTATGGAGTGAATAGTATAAGAATTTTCTAGTATTCCGCGTTGCTGGTTTGATTTTTTTTGTCATCAAATATGACTTCTTGTCATATGGGTTCTACAAATAATAGAAAACAATTGTGTGATCTGTATTATCGAAATAACATCACCCTTCTATGCTTTTGGTATTGAATTAGCATTGCCCATAATAGGCATGCATGGAAATTCCGAACGCAAGTTAATCCTTGGAGTCGATATACCAACCACAGTGATGTAAGAGCATCTCCACCGGCGCGCTCAATAGAGCGTCCAAGACCGGTGCTGGACAAGTGTTATTGTGAGTGCCGACACACGTTGCCGCGCTATTGGGAGCGACTAGCCCCACCGGCCGATCCCAAATTCCCAATAGACGCTCCCAAAAATATAAACCAGTTTTCTCTCAAATAAAGACAATTCAATCTAAAATGTCTAGAATAAAATAATATTACATAGTTTTGAACACATAAATTGTTCATGAAAATTACAATTATTTAAATTAAAATAAATTGCACACTCAATTAGGAGGGCCGGCTGCGTGTCCTTTGAGGGCTCACAGATGCGCAACTAGATAATTTTGCAATTTCTAGATCTTAATCCTTTGGAAGTTGGTTTGTCGAAGTATCAGAAACTATTCTACGACAGATCGCATCTATACCAGCTTCACCTCAGGTAGGCTAGAATTCTCATAGGAGTTCTAGCTTTATGTTATTCGATATGAAATCCAAAAAATAATATAGTTTTTTACAAGAAAGGACTGTTCCATCTTTTTGTAGGTCATACATATGACTACACTTTGGATTCAGTTGTTGTTCTTTCTCTTCCCTTCGGATCAGTTGGAGATTTTGGTTTCTGAAACCATCTGTCGACAGTCACTTAGGATATCTCCACCTAGGCTAGCCGACGACATATTAGAAAATTGCAGGATGCATAGATACTCTATGCTAGATTTGTTCCGATGTTTGATTCATATATCGACCTTATGTGATACTTTATTTTTAGTGACATCAATGATGAACTTCGCAATAAAGATGGTTGTGTGCATCGACTGATACAAGATTATTTCCCCCTTTTCAAAACAAGTTTAGTAGAGTAGATAGATATGGAAAATGGAACTTTTCCACATATATCTTACACCTGAGATGAAATAAAACTTTTTCTTAGAAATTTTTGTGGAAAATCGAAATCCATTTAAAAGTTAAACATTTCCTATGGTTAATGCTGAGAAATATAATTTTAACCAAAGACAATCTTTTGAGGAGAGACTAAGACATAAAAACATTATCATTTATATGGGTATAAAGAGACGAGTGATCATTTGTTCTTCCAGTGTGCCCTGGCCAAGTTTGTTTGGCATGCGATTATATGTGCATTTGGGCCACTGAGACCGCCTGAGAATGCATGACCTTAGCTGGAAACTGGATTGATTCTTTTGTTGGATCTTGACAAAAACTGGTGCTCTATGGAGGGCGGCAGCAGTCTGTTAGACGATATGGAAGACATGAAATGATGCATGTTTCAATCTTCGTTTTCTAATTGTGATATATAGATTGTGTAACATTATTAATTCTTAAGGAATATTACAGAAAGACCAAGGAAAAAAGACACCTTGAGGAAGGAGCTAAGAGACTCAAGACGGTTATCAAGGAGGCCTACTCAAGGACACATGGATTGGCGTCGGTGACGGAAAGGTTGACAGGATGATAGTTTGTTCTTATGTTCGTACTAGGATTTTGGTGAAATGGACGATCTGTGTCGTCATATGCTTCATATTGATGTGAAATTGTGAATATACTCTTGTACTCTCTCCGTTCACAAAAGGATATCTCAATCTTTTCTAGATTTGTATGTATGTAGATCCTTTTATGAACGGAGCGAGTACAAGTTTCCAGTTGCATGGATGTGGTGCCCATTTAAGCCGAAACATTAGAGTGAGGCGTTTTGACTCCTGATCCACATGTAGCTCGTTTAAAAAAAATAAAATCGTCATTTTTTAGTTTCCAAAAGTCGAGAAAAAAAATCCTATGTGTATAGTGTTGAGATTTACAAGCGTCCAAAATTTCAACTCAAAATTCGTTATAAGCCATTAGCTCTTTTTCTGTTGTGTTTTCTGTTATGTCTTGTAAAAGTGTTGGCGGTTTTGTATAAAATCGGCACAGAGAGTTTCGTTTGGTTAACAAAAATAGTAGATAGATGTGTGTTTGAACATATCTCACCGAAACAAAATCGATTCTACGTGATCGGTAAGTTGAGCTAAGGAAACACCTGTGTACCCCACAGACGCTGCCCTCCGGGCCCGCTGCTAAAGACCACCCGCCACCGAGACCTTCCGCTGGGCCCTGGTCTGGTACCCCCTCCATTGACGGGTCCCTTCTGTGGCATTGTCCCATCGTTACTTTGCCGTTAAAATCCTGCCTCTCCCTCCTCTACCCTGCCGCAGCCGACGAAACCCATCTGCAGCAGCTCGAGCCTCGGGGCAGACCGTACCTTGCCCGCAAACTAACTATAGCCCGGCGCTGCTGCCGGACACCGGGATGACGTCGCTACCGGGAGCGCGGCTAGACGCGGAGGCCTGGCAGCAGGTGCGCGGCTGGGTGATCGTGCCCCTGCTGCGCGTGTCCGTGGTTCTCTGCCTCGCCATGTCCTTGATGCTTTTCGCGGAGAAGGTGTACATGGCCGTGGTCATCCTCGCGGTGCGGCTGCTCGGCCACCGTCCCGAGCGGCAGTACCGGTGGGAGCCCTTGCGGGACGACGACGACCCCGAGCTCGGAGGCGCCGCCTGCCCCATGGTCATCGTCCAGATCCCCATGTACAACGAGCGGGAGGTGAGCACTGAGCACTGCCCAGACGATGGCGCATGTGCATCCTTGGCTGCTAGTCTGCTGTGCTGTTCTCTGATATTTGCGTGGTTGAGTTGCAGGTGTACCGGCTGTCGATCGGGGCGGCGTGCGGGCTGTCCTGGCCAGCCGATCGGATCGTCGTCCAGGTGCTCGACGACTCCACCGACCCCGTCATCAAGGTAAAACTAACGCATGCAAGAACGATTATGGATCGAGTTGAATTCATTGATGTGGCCACCAACCTACCATTAACGTGAACCATGAATGTGTCCGATCGAACTCCGTGTTGGGCGCAGGAGCTGGTGCAGGCGGAGTGCCAGCGTTGGGCGAGGAAGGGCGTGAACATCAAGTACGAGACCCGGCACGACCGGCGCGGGTACAAGGTCGGTGCGCTCAAGGAGGGCATGAAGCACGGCTACGTCCGCGACTGCGACTTCGTGGCCATCTTCGACGCCGACTTCCAGCCGGAGCCCGACTTCCTGTGCCGCACCATGCCCTTCCTCATCCACAATCCCGACATCGCGCTCGTCCAGGCGCGCTGGAGATTCTGTAAGTACAGTACAGTTTGACATATGTCGATATGTTGACAGGAGGACTATTTGACAGTGCAGTTTGGCATCATGATTTTGGTTGTTCGTACTACCTGGTACCCTGCTTGTTTTGGATACGGAATGACATTTTTGCTGCTGCTGCTGTGTGAGCAGTGAATGCAGATGAATGCTTGATGACAAGGATGCAGGAGATGTCCTTGGACTATCACTTCAAAGTGGAGCAAGAAGTGGGCTCTCTGAATCGTGGAAGCGATCGTTGCCCATTTGGGTCGATCGTGTACGTGCTATATAAGGCAGGAAAAGCCCCTGGCGTGGCAGTACAAAGAGGCGTATATGAGGTGGAGTACTACTCCATACTCTATACGTATACATTGTATTGAGATCGTATTACAATCTAACAGCCCCCCTCAATCACAACCTTCAGAAAGGTTGAGATTACGCATGAACTCATGTAGATTCTTGACTGGTAAGACCTTTGTAAAGCCATCTGCAACTTGGTCCTTGCTGGAGATGAACTTGATGTCAAGTAATTTTTCTGCAACTCTTTCACGAATAAAGTGATAATCAATCTCAATATGCTTGGTCCTAGCATGAAACACAGGGTTAGCAGACAAATATGTAGCACCCGAATTATCATACCATAAGCATGATTTTTCCTTTAGCTTAACACCAAGTTCATTCAGAACAGGTTCAACCCATATTATCTCAGCTGTAGCATTAGCAAGAGACTTATACTCAGCTTCAATACTTGATCTTGACACAGTTTTATGTTTGCGTGCACACCAGGAAACCAGATTCGGTCCTATAAATATAACAAATCCTCCAGTTGATCTCCTATCATCAAGGCAACCTGCCCAATCTGCATCTGAGAAAGCACTCAACAGAGTGGATGAAGACTTCTGAAACGTAAGACCAACATGTAATGTACCCTGAACATATCGTAAAATCCTCTTGGCAGCTGTCCAATGTGTAGATGTAGGCGCATGCAAATATTGACAAATTTTGTTTATGGAGAAAGAAATGTCAGGACGTGTCAATGTCAAATATTGTAAGGCGCCTACAATGCTACTATAATGTGTACTATCCTCAGGACCTAGAAGAGTCCCCTCAGATAAAGACAATTTTTCAGTAGTAGACAAGGGTATAGGACAGGGTGTGCACTTTCTCATATCAACTTTGGCAAGTAAGTCTGTAGCATATTTTTCCTGCGTGAGCAACAAGCCAGACTGGGTCTTCTTCACTTCAATGCCCAAGAAGAAATGTAAATCTCCCAAGTCCTTGAGGGCAAAATCATCATTCAAATCATGAAGAAGAGTAGAAATGGCTTGATCTGATGAGTTTGTGACAATAATATCATCAACATAGATTAGAACAAATATCATAACACCAGACTTATTGTAAAGAAACAATGAGGTAGCTGCCTTGGAGAGAGAAAAACCAAGCTGTTGTAACTTAGCACTCAGTCTAGAGTACCATGCTCGAGGGGCTGCTTGAGACCATACAAGACCTTATCAAGTTTGCATATGTGATGTGGATTTTGAGGATTTTCAAAACCTGGAGGTTGTTTCATGTATACTTCCTCTTCCAGAACGCCGTGCAAAAATGCGTTCTTGACATCTAGCTGTCGCAAACTCCATCCTCTGGAAACAGCAACCGAGAGAACAATACGAATAGTTGCTACTTTTACCACAGGGCTGAATGTATCTTCATAATCTATTCCATACCTTTGCTTAAAACCTTTTGCAACCAAGCATGCTTTGTACCTGTCAATAGTACCATCTGCGTGCTTCTTGATACGATATACCCATTTGCAGTCAATGAGATTTTTGGTATGATGTGGAGGAACGAGGTGCCATGTTTTATTTTGCATAAGTGCATTATATTCCTCCTCCATTGCCTTGCGCCAACGATCATCCTCTAGAGCCTCCGAGAGTGTGCGAGGTTCATCTGCAGAGGTAAACAAGCACAACCGAACAGTACCATCAGTAATTATTCTTGGCTGACGTATACCTTTTTGGAGATGAGTACGGGGTTCAGGAGGTGGTGGAGGAGGCGTTGGCACAGGATAGGCCGCAGCAGACCCTTGCACAGAAGATCCGCCAGGGCTGTCATCAACAGCATCATCATTGGCATCATCATTGGAGGGAGAAGATTCCTCCATGTCCTCATCTGCATGCATGGGAGAATGCACGGGCGTGGAAGACTGGGGCGACGTGGCGCCCGCTCGTTCGTCATCATGCGGGGTCGGCGACGGAGACCGAGGCGGGGTCCGAGAGCGGGACCGGGGCGGGGTCCATGAGCGCTGTCGGAGCCGCGACGTGGCGCCAGCGGATGCGTTGTGCACGGGCGAGGGGGTCCGTGACATGTGCATGGACTGCACGGCCGAGCGAGACCGCGTCGTGGAGGCAGACATCTGCCAGTCCATCGCGTCGGACGCGGCAGAATCGGATCCGCCTTGGGATCGCGACTGGGACGACGACAAAGGCTGTCGTTTCTTGGTCTTTTTGGCATCGTTTCTGCACCATTTTGCACCGAATTTTTTTCTGTTTCTTGCTGCTGCAAGCCCGCATCAGTAGACACTGCATTTTCTGCACCTTGATCATTAGTAACAACAGGTATAATAGGCAAACCCTTATAATCATCAACATGTGCATCCCCAATATTTGATGTGGTGGAGGAAGGTAAAAGGAGGATGCCTTTGCGAAGACGAGCACCGGAATTAGGATGGAGTGAAGCAAAAGGGAAAACACTCTCATCAAAAACAACATCTCGTGATATATAAATTCTACCGGTAGAGACTTCTAGGCATTTTACTCCTTTGTGGCGTGGACTATAACCCAGAAATACACATCGTGTGGAACGGAAAGCAAGTTTTCTTTTGTTATAGGGACGTAGGTTCGGCCAACAGGCACAACCAAACACTCTAAGAGACTCATAGTTCGGTTTGGTATGAAGGAGACGCTCAACAGGGGTATCCATATTAATGACTTTACTTGGAAGCAAATTTATAAGAAAGGTGGCAGTGAGAAAAGTTTCATCCCAAAACTTAAGGGGCATGGAGGCATTAGCAAGTAAGGCAAGGCCAACTTCAACGATATGACGATGTTTGCGTTCAACGGAACCATTTTGTTGGTGGGCATGTGGGCAAGAGACATGATGCGAAATGCCTATCTTTTGAAAAAAGCTATTGAGTTTTTCATACTCACCACCCCAATCAGTCTGCATAGTAATGATTTTCCTATCAAACTTGCGCTCAACAAGTTACTGGAAATTAAGGAAAACTTGATACACATCAGAACGCTTCTTGAGCAAATAAATCCAAGTAAATTTCCTGAAATCATCGATAAAGCTTACATAATAAGAGTGTTTGCCAACAAACTCAGGTGCTGGACCCCATACATCAGAGAACACTTGTTCCAGTGGAACAGTGGAAACACTAGTGGACACAGGATATGGCAACTGGTGGCTCTTAGCTAACTAGCAAGAGTCACAAATGTATGGGCTTATTTCAGGTGTATGCAAAATTTTATTGTTTCTAAGAACTTGCTGAACCACAAAGGATGAAGGATGGCCTAGACGACGATGCCAGGTGGATGATGACGGCTTTATTGTAACGAAAGCATGCTTGGAAGATCCAGTGGAAAACGGCACAAGCGGATAGAGACCAACATGGCATGGACCTTTAAACAGAATTCTCCTTGTTTCCTGGTCCTTTATCAAAAAGAAATGTGGATGAAATTCAAAGAATATATGATTATCAAGTGTAAGCTTATGGACAGATAAAAGGTTTGCAGTGGCACTAGGAACATGAAGTATGTTGTTAAGACGTAAAGATGCATGTGGGGTGCACAATGTTGAATGACCAATGTGGGTTATTTGCATACCGTTTCCATCAGCAGTGTGGACACAATCACGTCCCTTGTACTTGTCGTGGGTGGAGAGCTTGCTCAACTCGGATGTGATGTGGTTGGATGCACCAGTGTCAGGATACCAGTTTGTGTCAACTCCATAGGAAGCAAGGCGGGCATTCTTCTCTTCATGGTCCTCATCATCTGATTCGTCACAGTCTTGATAACGCCACCAACAGTCACTTGCTGGATGCCCATGAATTTTGCAAATCTGGCAGGTGACATTGACATATGGGGTGGGGGCGCGGCCAAGGCGCACATCATGTCCATCACAATCATCACGGCGTCCTCCATTGCCGCCATCGCGGCGACCATCACGGTGTCCTCCATGGCCACCATCGCGGCGACCAACATCTCCACCATCACGGCGTCCGCTATCACGGGAACGCCATGGGCCACCATCATCACGGCGGCCTCCGTCACGAGCGCCATCATCGCGTGAGCGCCAGGGACCGCCATCATCGCGGCAGCCTCCATCACGGACGCCATCATCACGTGACCTCCAGGGGCCACCATCATCACGCATGCCTCCATCGCGGCGTCCACGATCACCCGAGCATCCCTGCTCGTTGCCACCACGAGCAAGGTGGGCAGAGGAGGTGAAAGTCTGCGCCGGGACTCCATCTTCTTCATCCAAAAGCATCTCACGACGCATGTCATGGGCAGCAATCTGAGCAAACAGATCATCAAGGGTGGTACCTCGCTGTCCATTCACTGCAGCAACAACATCATTGTACGAACTGTCAAGACCATTAAGAATATAACCAATAAGTTCATCATCATCAATTGGCTTTCCAGCAGCGGCGAGCTCGGAGCAGAAGCCCTTCATGGTGGTGAAGTATTCGGCTGCCGTCATGTCCTTCTTCTTCTTCGTCTTGTTCAAGGCTGTCCGAAGGTGCGTGACCTTCGACCTCGAAACAGAGATAACATGCCCGAGATCGTGCTCCAGACCTGCACCGTGGAGGTGTGCTCGAGCACATGGGCAAGCATCTCAGGTGAGAGGGTTTGGAGGATCCACCCCATCACCTGCTGATCTTTGATGATCCAGGCGGCATACGCGGGATTCGCCACGGTCTTCTTCTTCTTCTTTTCTTCATCTTCACCTCCATGGTCATGGCAGGCGCGACGTCCGTGCCGTCGAGCAGGCCTGTCACCTGTGCACCTCGAAGTGGAGGAAGCACAAGCGCCTTCCAGAACAAGAAATTGCTCTGGTTAAGAAGGAGAGTGGGAGGGTTACCCAGGTCGGCGGCCAGGGCACGCGCCGATGCAGACGACGACATGATGGTGGCGGAGAGGGCTTGGTCTTGGTCGTGAGGCGGCGGCGGCAGCTGATGTTTCTGGTCTTTGTCTTAGGTCGTGAAGCGGCGGCGGCGGCTGATGTTTTTGGTCGTGATCTTTGGTCGTGAAGCGGCGGCGGCGGCAGGCAGTGCGGCGGCGGTGGCTGATCTTGTTGTGTTCTTGGTTGTAGGGCGGCGGCGGCAATGGATGCGGCGGCGGCGGCTAGGGTTTGGGGCGACAGCTAGGTCACGGGAGAGGTGGCTCTGATACCATGTGAATCGTGGAAGCGATCGTTGCCCATCTGGGTCGATCGTGTACGTGTTATATAAACCAGGAAAAGCCCCTGGCGTGGCAGTACAGAGAGGCGTATATGAGGTGGAGTACTACTCCATACTCTATACGTATACATTGTATTGAGATCGTATTACAATCTAACAGGCTCATCCACATATGCCTTCTTTGGATTCAATGGTAAACTTTACTTTTTCCAACCCCTTTCCATTAGCAACGGAAATCAATGATACTTAGTAAACTTGATCTCAACTTTTCTCTTGTGGGATATTCTCTATGTTTCCTTTTCTTCGTTCCCATGATTATGTCTCTCTTTCTTCTGCAGCAATATATTCGTCTTCTTTCCCTTGTTTCCAGAGAATAATCTGCTTCCTACTCTTTGGACAGACAAAATAACATGACACAATTAATATCACATCATCAGAACACTATAGGCAATTGTATCATCGTAGTGCAGAACACAGAAAAACTGCTCCACAAAACAATACCAGGTAACAAGGGGCACAATAGTAGTGCACTAGTACACGCATAGGCAGCAACCATATCAGACTTACCATTAGGCAGTACAATCATTTGCACAAACGAGTTTGGTGTTAAGAAGTTATTCTTTTTTATGTTTATTTTGTGGAGGGTGTTATTCATCAAGAGAAGATGCAGAAAATGCATAGCCCGATTGCCGCAACCAGATCAGAGTTACCTTTAAAACCGATTTTCTGTAGTTATTAAAAGATGGCAGCATCATTGTTTTTGACCTTGGATTTTAGCAGCAGTCACACTTAACGTCCTCTATTCTATTCCTTCTTAACATGCAACATACTTCTTGAACTGGACAGGAACTGCTGGTGTATGGCGCATATCTGCTCTGAATGAGGCAGGTGGCTGGAAGGACCGAACCACGGTTGAAGACATGGATCTGGCAGTCCGAGCAAGCCTCAAGGGGTGTAAGTTTGTATACCTTGGTGATCTCATGGTAAATATGCACCAGTAACCTATCCAGTTGATGAAGAAAAAAAGCAGTGCATAATGTTACAGTTCTGTATATATAAGTTACATCCATGTTATGATCCAAATTAAATGAAGAGACGCGACCAAGCAAATGACTCACAAATGTAATTTCTCAGGTAAAAAGTGAGCTGCCAAGTACATTCAAAGCATTTCGGTATCAGCAACACAGATGGTCATGTGGGACCGTGAATCTGTTTAGGAAAATGCTGCTGGAGATTGTCAGAAACAAGGTCCCTGTCCCCCACAGCTGCATTTTGGAAGAAAAAATGCAGAAAATAGTTGCTAACAAAGTATTTATGTTGATGCAGACGGTGACGCTTTGGAAGAAGATCAATGTCATCTACAACTTTTTTGTGCGCAAGATCATCGGCCACATTTTGACGCTTGTTTTTTACTGCATTATTATCCCGGCCACTGTCTTTGTTCCTGAGGTTGAAATACCAAAGTGGGGTTATGTCTATATTCCAACCATTATCACCCTTCTCAATGCCGTTGGAACTCCAAGGTGCTAATCCTCTAAAGTGCTATACAGATGTTGTGAATTTTAAAAAAATAACCAAGATTTCCTGACTTGCAGCAAGAAATAGATATTAAGTTATTAACCTGAGAAAACATCTAATGATGCAGGTCCATTCACTTAACTATCTTCTGGGTTCTCTTTGAGAATGTCATGTCACTACATAGAACAAAGGCCACCTTCATCGGTCTACTGGAGACGGGCAGGGTGAATGAATGGGTGGTGACAGAAAAGCTTGGTGACAATCTGAAGATAAAAATGCCAAGTAAAGCTTCCAAAAGGCTGCGGATAAGGATAGGAGAAAGGTACATAATGATAATTTACTTATTCATGTGCATTTCTCGATTCTTGTAGCTAAACATTAACGCTGAATCAGGTTGCATCTTGTGGAGCTTGGTGTTGCAGCCTACCTCTTCTTTTGTGGATTCTACGACATTTCATTGGGAACAGCCATTACTTCGCCTTTCTATTTATGCAATCCATTGCTTTATTCATCGCCGGTGTGGGCTATGTTGGGACATTAGTTCCTCAATGATGGTTTCTGTCTTCGGTTCACCATTGCCTTCAATGTTTCCATGTTTCATGGTATATAAACCAGATGAAAGAAAAGATCAAGAAGACTTCTTTTGCAAGTATTGTTTTATGAAGAAAATGCAGTGTACGACCACCGCAAGACAAGACATAGATATATAGGTTTGTTTTAGTTGCTAGGAATGTATGCGATTGGTGATGATAGAGCAGGTTGTTTAGAGTCTCTGTGTCACTATAGCGGGAAGACAGAAGATTTCCAAAGATTTTTTCATTTCCCTAAACAGGAAATAATAATAAAATTGTCCATGCATTCTTAAGGGGAGAAAGTAAAGGACCTGATACATCGTCAACATTGTGGCCCACATCTTCAATTATCTCTTCCATGTCAATGTTATAGGAATTTTATCGGGATAAGGTAGGAAAGTCTGCTTTACCCTTTCTCGGTAATAACTAATTTGGTTTAGCTTTACGATAGATAATTTTTTTGAAGGGGGTGTGTCGAAGAAAATACTCCACCATTTTTATTTACTTCGCGTTCTGGTTTTAGTCAACGTCAAATTTTGTCAAGTTTGATCAACAATATAGTAAAAAATATCAACAACATAATACCAAATGCATATAATATGAAAATATACTTTATGATAATTCTAATACTATAGATTTTATATTGTAAATGTTGATATTTTTTCTAAACATTTGGTCAAACTTACGAAAGTTTGACTTTAACTAAAACCGGAACGCAAAGTAAATAAAATAGATGGAGTACACTTTTTTTTGACTGGCCAAGGTATTCTTGGCAACTGCGCCAGTAAACTATCTAAAGGAATCCATTCGGGTGCTTTTCAGGAAAAGAGACGCTTCTATAGTCCATCTACAAAAAAAAGGAAATCACTATGTTCTATCTTTTTCCATATGGACCTTCTCACACTCCAAGTTTTTTTTTTGAAAGCTCTCATACTCCAAGATAGAACATGTAAAACCACAAATGGATTGGCTTGCCTATGAAATGTAAAACACAACCTTCCAAATGAAAGAAAATCTAGGTAGCACATCAAGCACCAAATAAAAATCTATGAGTGTTGATTAGTACTCCCTCCATTTGAAAGGCCAAGGATGTCGCCTAGAGGGGGGGGGGGGGGGGGTGAATAGGCGATTTTTTTTTCCGGTTTAGGCTTGATAATTGTGGAATAAAACTAGGTGTTTCAATTAACAAGCCAACAACCTAAATATACTAGGCTCACCTATGTGCACTAATAACTTATGCTAAGCAAGACAAGTAACAAGGTGATAGCACTATAGAATATTCAAGCACGAATGCTATCACAATGTAAAGTGCATAAGTAAAGAGCTCGGGTATAGAAATAACCGAGGCACGCGGAGATGAGGATGTATTCCCGAGTTCCTCCTTTTTAGGGGAGTACGTCTCGTTGGAGAGGTGTGAGTCAACACAATGACTCAACAGTCACAAAGGCTTCACCTTCTTCTCTGATGAACCGCACCACAAAGGTTTGATTCACCTTCAACTATCGGAAACCTTCAAGGCGAAGTCCGGAGCCTTTACAACAACAATTCGAGACACAACCCACAAGTGGATTGGGGGCTCCCGAATGGCTATAAGTGATCACAAGAGGTCTCAACCACCACAAAGGCGTATAGGCGTCTAGGCACAAACTTTCACTTCCACGAATCCTCGTGGAGAGCACAAACCGATGCACAAATGCAATGGCAAGAGCACAAGTGCTCAAATCGAACCAAAAGCAACTAATGCTTATGGGGGAGAAGAGAGGAAGAACAAAGAAGAACCCAACAAATGGAACTCCAAGATCTAGATCTAAAAGCTTCCCCTCACTTAGAGGAGAGATTGATCGGTGGAATAGTAGATCTAGATCCCCGCTCTCTTTTCCCTCTAATTTAAGGCAAGAATCATGGAGGAATAGAGAGAAAGACAAGCTCAAGAAGGTCAACAATGGTGGGCAATTTCGTGCTTAGGAGCTTTACACACTTTGGAGAAGAAGGGGTCCTTTTATAGGTCCCACGAAATCTTCCCGTTGAAAAACTGGTGCAGGAAAACTCGGACCGGATATTTCCGGTGCACCGGAAATTTCCAGACCCCCGAAAAAACGACTAAGTCAATTAAAACTTCAGTACTGGACCCGGGCCAGAAATTTGGCCAGAAATATACCCGGAAATGTCCGGGGGCCAGATATTTCTGGCCTAAGGCCGGAATTTCCGCCCCCAGAAAACTGCAGGAATAGCAAAACGAAAATGGCAATAACTTTTTCATCCGGACTCCGATTTTGATGTTCTTGGGCTCGTTGGAATCGCAACGAAGAGCTCTTCAAGATTATGCAGAGAAACATCATAGTCCATCATGTGAGGTGGAAGCCAAAAGAAGAGAGTTTGACCTCTCTTAGAAAGGCAAACCGGTAAAACCTCCAACATAAAAAACGCAAGAAGATATGCATATGAAATCCGTTTTTGATGAACTAGAGCTTGATATGGAGATGAACACAAGCTCTAAATTATCACATGGATAAAAGCCAAATAAAAACCAAGAAAGATGACATGTCAAATATGCAATGGTTTGAGCTCTCCACAAAGAAGCGATCAAGTTACTCACTTGAGAGCCCCTCTTAATAGTACGCCGTCTATCTTATAACCCGGTCTCCCACTAACATCATGAGACCGGTAAAATAGAAACCCTATCAAGATCATACCTTTGCCTTGCGTATTCCACTTGAGCTAGATGATGACGATCTTGACTCTCTCAAGTTGGAACACCTTTCTTGATTGTGCTTGCTAGCACATGCTTGATGACGACTTCTCCAAATACTCCCCCATACACCATTATGGGAGAGCCTCGCTTAGCTCTGTCTTTATGTATCCACTTGAACTTCATCTTCTTCTCTTGATATAAATGATGGCTTGGAGATAAACATGAATGTTCACTCAATCTTCTTTTCCAAGCCCTTCATCTTCTTCTCTTGATATAGATGATGGCTTGAAGATAAACATGAATGTTCACTCAATCTTCTTTTCCAAGCCATGCTTGCAATAAGCTCAACTCTAGGTGACCATTCTTCATATTAACCCATTGGAAAGAACCTTGGTCATCATATAATCTTCTTGAGTCCAACACATGAACTCCAATCTTCTTTATGGACACTATCTATAAAGATATCTCAATGCAAACATTAGTCCATATAAATTGTCATTAATTACCAAAACCACACATGAGGGCACATGCACTTTCAATCTCCCCCATTTTGGTAATTGATGACAATCTCTTTTGAGAGGGTTTATAATATGGAAATTAACGAGCAAGAACCAATTGTACTAACATCAAATACTACAAAAGTATGTGATGTTAGTCCAACAACATATATAGAGCAAACTCCCCCACAAACTATGCACGTGTGTATGAACATGAATTCATTGCATATATTGTCAACCATTACCGGTGGTGGAGTTTCCACTATATACAAAACCAAGCAACAAATGCAAAGGCAAGAAAGGCAAATGCTTAATAACCAATCAAAGTACAAAGCCGAATTCCATAAACCCTCCAAAACTTCTCCCCCATTGGAAACAATTGCCGAAATGGGCAAAAAGTTTTGGAAGGCCAACATAGTGAGAGTTCCTCTACGAGTTTAGCTTTGCTCATAAAATGAGTATAATCAAGTGGACATTTCCACCGATCAATAAAAGGAGGAAATCAAACTATATTGAGAATCCAAAGATTGCGACAAAAAAAAAGAAAGGAAAAGATACCTCAACAAAAGAGGCAAGCAATCAAAGGATCCGAAAAACCAATTGGACACAAGAAGATATTATGATAAGATCAACCAAGTGTTCTAAAAATCAAAAGAGAGCTCCCCAAGGTACGTGCACAGTCTAGGATTTGCATTTCAATATTGTGTGCACAACATGGAATCCTCACTCCCTCCTAGACAATCTTTGAACACAAACAAGTGCAAGAAAGTATAGATGGAAATTGAAGCAAAGCAACTAGGTCCACAAGCTTATTAAGGTGTAGAAAGGATATCAAATAAAAACCAAAGCTTGTGCCTTTTAGGAACCATCAATGAATCAAAAGCAATAAAAGGTGATCACTAACAAAAAGTAATACCAAATAAACATGTAACTACTCTCATGTGTATAAGTTTCTAAGTAGACATCAATCATGACGATATAGGTCCACAAAGAAACATGCACACACAAAATAGATACTACGGTGAAGAACATGATATCCAAGTGAAAGTCATATATATACCAATAAGATCATTCCTTAAAAGCATAGCACAAAGCTCAATTTTATCTTAGAAGGATATAGATGAACTTCCAACACAATCTCATCATAGCATCAAAAATATCCACAAGGGAAAAAGATAGTTGGGATGCTCCGAGAAAGATAATAAGTATTTTGGGATGGAGGGAGTACTACAAAATAAAACAAGATCACACTGGCAGGTGGATTGCTAGCATAATTCACAAGCACACTCAAAATTTAGAGCAGGTGCAAGGGTTGAGGGCTCCACTTCCTTTGGAAGCTTGAATAGTCAACGATGCCGCTAATGCGGCCCTGATCACCAACGGTCACACCATCCATGCGCATGCAGAGGGTCGGTCTCCCAGGAGTGGGGGGGGGGGGGGGGGGGGTAGTAGGTCGACTTCTGCCACCCTTACTATCGCATTATCAAGAAAGTGATTGTAAATCCTAAACAAATGTAGTTCTAGGAGGAAGACGATGGGCGCCTGAGGTCTGAGATCGCCGCAGAAGAGCTCTCATCGTAGTGAAGGAGGAGTGGAGTTTAAACATGGCATGCAAATCCATTTGAGGGCAGCATGCCACAACTTGACCTAAACCATGAAAAATGTTTTGTTGAGTCTTGATAAGTTCCTGTTTCACATATGGGTGTGCATCAAGTTTAGCTAGTAAGGTGGAAGTGTAACCAAGGAAACTAGTTTTTCTTAAAAGATGCCATGTTATAATGCGCACTAGCCAGAAGAACAATTATTCCACTTCATGTTTGCATAGCTTTGATTCGTCTGAGCAACTTCTTCAAACAGATGTACTCCAAAGTTATAAGATTTGGTGGAATGGTGAAGCTGGAATCTGAGATTTCTGAAACACTCTGCCTTCCAGATAAGATATTTCCACCCTCATGTTTTGATGTGATGGTGCATTTGTGTGTCCAACTTCCAAGGGCCTTACCTTTTGCTCATGGTACATGCATGATTGTCCGTCCAGGGATAACTGGAAGGCTCGCAATGAGAAAAGTGAAGATGAAGAAGCCACAATGCCATATATTCGCAAATAAGGGGCCGCGAGTTGATTTGAAATGCTCAGCAAGAACTGCAAGATGCAGCTTGGATTCAGGATCACCGATATGTTTTATTCAACTACGCCCATATTAGGCCATATAGCGGGCATGTATGTTATTTACAGAATCGTCTTTGTATACATGGTAATATATATAGGTTAACCACTTGCATTATAACATTTCATTTGGGAACAACCATTACTTCGCCTTTCCATTATTATGCCACTGAAAGACACCACACGATCATTAAGGTAAAAGTTCCACTTAAAATTTACAACATTCAATCTCTAAATAAATATCTTTAACATTACATTACATCTGTGTACATATGTATCATCAACATAAAGCAAGTGCGAGTTGATGGAAGATACCAACACAAGATAGTTACCAACGATACGCATATCTAATTATTTATGGAAAACCTTGCAATGTAATTTATAAACGTAGGTCTGATTGAGAAATTTGTATGTGCTTGTGAAAAACTTAGGTGCATATAATTTTGGGATGCATAACGGATAATTGTACTATCTATGTTCATGATGATTGTGTGGTATACTGCTAGTTGATATCTACATTAATTGACAATCTACGACAAAAATATGTATTGCCGAATTGCCGCAAAATGCACCCTCCAAGTATCAGTATAAGCATCACAATGTATGTGCTACTTAATAAGGTGTGTACATCGACACTTTTCAACCACACTAGCTAGCACGCTTCCGACGAATTAGCATATGTCGTGCCATAAAAAACAGAGCGGATAGCTACGCGCCATCTATATATTTTCCCGATGCTTTTATTACTGACAGGTAAGAGCCCCTAACGAAAACCGAAGCCTTTGGCATTTAAAAGCGCCATGTACGAACGTTGTTATAGTGGAAACTATTGAAAAATATAAAAAATTAGATTTTGAACTTCAAGTTTACAACTTTAAGAAATTTCAAAACTTTTATATAAATAGAGTTTCAATTTTTTTAAAGACTTCCAGAATTAGTAAGTTTCAAAAATAAACTTTCAAAATTTCATGGTTTCAGAAATATTCAAATTCTGGAGATATTATAAACTTTCTAGAGACTCAAACTTTTCATAAATGGGAAGTTCTAGAAATTTCAAACTAAAGGGGAAGAAAAAAGACATACACGGGAGATAGAGAGAGAGAGATTCATGGCGGGGCTCACCCGTTTGTCGTTAGTGCACGTGAGACGTTAACCGTGGAGATAATTTTAAGCTTGCACATGCAAGAAAATATGGGTAGATTTTAATCACCCATTGTGATGAATATGAAATAGACTAAAACAAAGAGTGGACGACTTGTGGAAAACGTGAATTCTAAGCTTTAGAATGCAATGAAAGTTTGCTAGCACATTAACTGCCAAATGAACTTTGTGTTATTTCAATAATAGTGCACAAACAAAATGTGTGTCTCTCCGCAGGTAACCGTGCAATCGCACACACGGTCTAATCTTAATTTCTCTTCTAGCGTGTTTAACCGGTTTCATAAGCCACCTCCAAAACCTTATCTTCTCTACAAACTTCTCCTTTCCTGTGGGTCTTTCCTACCATCAACATTGTCCACAAACACAGAAGAGAGAGAGAGGGGGGGAGAGAGAGAGAGAGGTGGTGGGGGGGGGGGGGGGGGGGGGGGGGGGGGGGGGAGGGAGGGAGAGAGAGAGAGAGGTGCAGCCATGTTTCAGGGCGAGCGCTGCCCATCCGTCGACTATTCTCCACCGTGACTCATGTTCACGACATCTTCGTTCCTTGCCGGGTTAGGCCACCACTGCCGCGATCTAGGGATCAGGTCGCCACCTCATCCTAGGGTCATGTCGCCGCCACCGTATCGCAATTGGAAAAAGAGGTAGAGAAGAGGAGATTATGGTTGTTTTGTCTTTATATGTTCCTCTATTTTAATATTTTTAATGTGTGTGGAATTTCATAAAGTTCACCCAAAATTTATAAAAATTTATTTCATAATAATGTGCTAAATTCTATAAACTTTTGTGATAGTTTTCATATTTCTTTCTCGATTGTGTTTAAATTCTCATATGTAATGAAATATTTACCGCACAAAATTTGAAATTTGGAAGTGTAGTAACAAGTAGTCAAAAAAGTAATTTCCTAAATTTCATAAATAGTGAAATGTTTATCCTGAATTTTAAAATTTAAGAATTTAGGAAATGGATATAGAAGAGGTTTTAATGGTTGGATTTGTAGTATTTTTCAGATGTGTTGAAAGCATATGTAAATCTTAGTTATGGAAGGGACAAAAAATGGAGAAAAAATAGCGTAGGTACATGGGTGCAGAACATGCTCGGCGTGTGCTTTCCCACAACGCTTTAGGGCATATCAAAAGGTACCACCCCGATTTTCCAAATAGCGGAGTGACCGCTAGTGAGCCACTCCCCATACAAACTTCTATGGTATAAGAAACCACTACACGACACATGAAACAAAATCTTCGGAATATAATCTTTAAATATCCTACAACACTAATTCATGATTTATGAAGATAAGCTACTATATCTAAAATGAGTTAGTACAATACATGTGAGATGAAATCTATACTACACATCCAAATTAGAAAGAGAAAATTCTCGCATATAATGCAATTCTAAAAGGGAAAAAGACGATAAGACAAAGTTGTAGAAGACAATATAGCCAGGTGAATGTGGACACATATGATACATCATCAATGGAAAAAAGTCATCATAATTATAACGTTAAGAAAATATGTACCGCTAGAGACATACAATAGCTAAAAGTAATAAACCACGTCATGAAAAAAGGTGAATACACCGGCACATTTATTAAAGAAGGCAACTAAGAAAAATATATTAGCAAACTCGGTAGAATTAATCTGATAAAACACATTTGGATCCCAAAGGAAATACAGTAATAACCATAAAATATTGAGCACGATATTCAAATATTTATTGCTCAAAAAATGCAGATCATACCATATATCACGATCTCCTCATCTCCCTGCATACAACACACACTATATCACCTCAAAAGATTTTGCACAATTTTGTCTAGATTTGAAGGCCCAACGAAAATAATTGCAAAGCATTAATTGGTTAATGCAAGAGGACATCCTACATACATCAGTGGGTAGGTGTAAGGCTGCGCACGGTTAACCGAAAACCGAGAAACCGAACTGAAAAAAACCGAAACCGAACCGAAATTGTGGTTATTTTGGTTTCCGGTTAAGGTTACGGTTAGTAAAATAGCTAACCATATGCCTTGCGGTTAATACGGTTAATAACCGAAAACCGAATGGTTAACCAAAAAAACTAAAATGCCTATTAACTTTTATTAATTTGCTATTTTTATTGACTTTTATTAACTTTACGGGTTACTTGTAGCATGTGATTTGCTACTTGTATAGACTTTTATTAACTTTATGGGTTATTTGGTTACCTTGGATCATATGCCTATTAATTTTATAGTCTATTCCGTTATTTTTCAATATATGGCCACAAAAAGAAATTGTTATTTTAAAATTCGCGTCAACTTAGGTTAATTTGGTTATTGCCGAAACCGAACCGAAATTAAATGGTTATTATCGAAACCGAACCGTATTCTCGTACAAACCGTATTTACCGAAGTATTGAAACCGTATAAATAAAAAAACGTATAAACCGAGCCGAATTAACCATATTAACCGAACGCGCAGCCGGCGGTAGGTGGCATAGGCCTCATAAAAATTCACCAGAGTACAAAAGCGAATTTCAATCCCGATGCTAATGCAAACAAAAGATTTAGACCATGCGTGCATAGTACAACTACATACCAAAACTTCAATTCGTAAATGCACGAGGAATGTCCTACATAAATGTTACAGCCGGGACGACATCTCATCAACAATGAGCACAATTAAAGCCATATATAGGTGCAATGAAAACCAAAATCTTGGTAAAATCCAAAATGGTCTTATACGAGCAAGGCCCCTTACGCTGAACTGCGGGCCCGGTCTCCTTTTCTCTACCCTGCGGTAGCCGGCAAAAACCCTCCATCGGGCTCCTTGCCTCCTTTTATACCACGCCCAAGCTCCCACCACGAACACCACCCTGTCAGCCACCTTCGAATCGAGCTTTCCACGCAGGAGCAGCCGCCATTTTTGTAGCTCGAGCCTCGAGCTCTGCACGTACGTGTGTTGGCATGGACGCGGCGGAGCAGATCGCGGTGATGTGGCGGCAGGTCCGTGGCCCGGTGATCGTGCCGTTGCTGCGCGCGTCCGTGGCGGTCTGTCTGGCCATGTGCGTGATCCTGTTCGTGGAGAAGGTGTACATGGCCGTTGTCATCGTCGGGGTGCGGCTGCTCGGCCGCCGGCCGGAGCGCCAGTGGCGGTGGGAGCCCGTGCGCGAGGACGACGACCCCGAGCTCGGCAGCGCCGCCTACCCCATGGTGCTGGTCCAGATCCCCATGTACAACGAGCGCGAGGTAAGAACTGAGCACACTCATCACTGTCTAGCCTGTACACTCTCTGTTACGCGGTCCTTGGTTACTCCTTGCCTTATTTGCGCGGCTGAGTTGCAGGTGTACCAGCTGTCGATCGGGGCGGCGTGCGGGCTGTCCTGGCCGTCGGACCGTATCGTCATCCAGGTGCTCGACGACTCCACGGACCCCGTCATCAAGGTAAATTTATCCAAACTCAGCCAATCATGCATAGATCCTGACATTCTTTCCATTTAAGGAAAATACAGTGTGTCCTGATTTTCTCCTCTCCTGTTTGTGATGGCGTACGTGCGTGCAGGAGCTGGTGCAAATGGAGTGCCAGCGGTGGGCGAGGAAGGGAGTGAATATCAAGTACGAGATCCGGGACAACCGGCGCGGGTACAAGGCCGGCGCGCTCAAGGAGGGCATGAAGCACGGCTACGTCCGTGACTGCGACTTCGTGGCCATCTTCGACGCCGACTTCCAGCCGGAGTCCGACTTCCTGCGCCGCGCCATGCCCTTCTTTATCCACAACCCCGAGATCGCCCTCGTCCAAGGCCGATGGAGATTCGGTACGTACCTAAGTGACAAGTAGTTCGTACATGGTACCCCTACTAGTTTTGTTGAAATTCGTCTGCAGAACGATGCCAATGTTTTTGAATTGGCTTTTGCTTTTGTCTGAACAGTGAATGCAGATGAATGTTTGATGACAAGGATGCAGGAGATGTCCTTGGACTATCACTTTAAAGTGGAGCAAGAAGTGGGCTCCTCTACATATGCCTTCTTTGGATTCAATGGTAAAACTTCTCACTACATATACCTTCTTTGGTATACCTTTTTTTTGGTTCAGTGCTAAAACTTGATTTCACTACATATGCTTTTTGTGCATTCCCATTTCATGTTTGATTTATTTGTGTTTGTCACTTCTGTAAATAACACTCTTTTCTATCTAATCGAAAGGCAGAACGACTGTCAGTTCCTCAAAAAAAAATTGTGTTTGTCTCCTTGTGTTTGAAGTTAGTATGAGGATATTCTGTTTCATAGTCTTTCAGAATAAAATGGCACCACAACAGAAATCATGTGCAACTGTATCATTCTACCTTTTGC
This sequence comes from Poa pratensis, assembly GCA_947311845.1. Classification (NCBI taxonomy): domain Eukaryota; kingdom Viridiplantae; phylum Streptophyta; class Magnoliopsida; order Poales; family Poaceae; genus Poa; species Poa pratensis. Next base: position 101,559,695 of record CAMZMU010000085.1, read on the forward strand.
CATCTATGTTCAACAAAACAGAGCACACGGGTCTTCGACAGAACCAAAGGAAACAAGGTGCAAGAGAATAGAACACACAAAGGCACCAATCAGATCCGAGGACCATTAGGCAGAATAATAAATTGCACAAACAGGATTAATTTGAGCAGTTCTTCATCCGAAAAAGACCTAAATATCCTAAAACTTGATCTCATTTTCTTGTGGGGATGATAAATCACGAAAACGCAACTGAGGGATCAAATTCTCCAGAAATATATCGGGAGTAACGAACAGATAGTAGTACATTCTTGGCGATCGATTTAGCAGCAGTCACACTTTGCATCCTATATTCCTTCTTCTGAACATGCAAGATACTTGTTGAACAGGAACCGCTGGTGTGTGGCGCATATCTGCTCTGAATGAGGCAGGTGGCTGGAAGGACCGAACCACAGTTGAAGACATGGATCTGGCAGTCCGAGCAAGCCTCAAGGGATGGAAGTTTGTGTACCTTGGTGATCTCATGGTAAATATGCACCAGTAGCCTATCAGTTCGTGCAACATCCAGTGCATCAGATTGCACTGCTTGTATGTTACATCACTGTTCAGATAGAAAATTAATGCAGAAGGAACCATGTGCTGAACTTATAAATGTTATTCTTCAGGTGAAAAGTGAGCTCCCAAGTACGTTCAAAGCATTTCGGTACCAGCAACATAGATGGTCATGTGGGCCCGCAAATCTGTTCAGGAAAATGTTCATGGAGATTGTCAGAAATAAGGTACTTGTACCAATCTATATTTTGGAAATTTCTATTACAGGCATAATATGTTGCTAACAACCTATTGATCTTGATGCAGAGAGTGACACTTTGGAACAAAATCTATGTCATCTACAACTTCTTTTTCGTGCGCAAGATCATCGGTCACATTTTGACCTCTGTGTTTTACTGCCTTGTTATCCCAGCCACAGTTTTTGTTCCTGAGATTGAGATACCAAGGTGGGGTTATGTGTACATTCCGAGCATTATCACCCTTCTCAATGCTGTCGGGACTCCAAGGTGACAATCCTCTAAACATCTACTATATGCAATTCATACAATACCCCTAAACTTCCTGACATCTGGGATAGACAACATACATATTAAGTTATTAACACGAGAAATCATCAAATGATGCAGGTCTGTTCACTTGGTTATATTTTGGGTTCTGTTTGAGAATGTTATGTCAGTGCATAGAACAAAGGCGACCTTCATTGGTCTATTGGAGGCAGGTAGAGTGAACGAGTGGGTGGTGACAGAAAAACTTGGTGACATTCTGAAAACGAAACTACCAAGCAAGGCTTCAAAGAAGCTGCGGATGAGAATAAGCGAAAGGTACATTATCATAATTGGCTTATCACTGTGCATTTCTCAACTCTTGTAGCTAAACTTCAATGTGGAATCAGGTTGCAACTTCTGGAGCTTGGTGTTGCAGCATATATCTTCTTTTGTGGATGCTATGACATTTTGTTTGGGAAAGGACATTACTTTATATTCCTCTTCATGCAATCCATTGCTTTCTTCATTGTCGGCGTGGGATATGTCGGGACGCTCTTCCCTCAGTGATAATGATTTCCGAGTCGTGTCATGACAGCCAGATGAAAAATAAGATCAAGCGGCCTTCTCTTGAGTGTAATGTTGTCAGAAATGATTTAGTGTAACAACACCGGAAGACAAGACTTAGATATGTAGTTGTGTTTTAGCTGCTAGGAATGTGTTGTGACGTACTTGAGATAGTTGATGATCAAGTAGGCTGTTTAGTAGAAACATAGGAAATTGCTGAAGTTTCATTGGTTGTCCAAACCGAAAAACAAATGAGGGTTTGTTCATTTATTCTTAGCCGGCAAGGTTTGCTGTGAGAAGAGGAAGAAATAAAGTGTCCAGTAACTCAACTGTGCCCATCTAAGACAGATAGAGAATTAGAGATGATGTACTTGTTACCTGTTTACTTTCAGTTTATCTCTTTGACCCTAAATTTCTATCTCTGCTGTCAATGTTAAGTGCAATAAGCAAATGCATATGGGAAATGTAATTTCAGGCAACTGTGCTTACAACAAGGACCCTTGGACCTTATCCTCTCCCCGCACAGTGCAGAGAGGCGATTTGTGAGAGCTCCAGCTTCGCTCACCTCGCCGGCGGCGATTCGGCGCGTCCCTCCTCTCCGGCGGCCGCTCCGGCGGCGGGAGGGTGGGGGAACGCCGGATCCCGTCGTGTACATAGTGTAGAGCTTAGTAGGAGGCCAGCCGGCGGCGCGGAGGAGATGGCGGCGCGGTCGGAGTGGCTCTGCAGGGTGGCGGCCGTCCTCTTCGACGCTGAAGGTCCAGTGGTCTTCACCGTGGGTCGTCTGCCTTGTCCCTGCTCGCGGCTCCTCGGAGTTGCTGGGCGGGGCTTCCCCTCGCCGGAGACCGAGGTGCGGCGGCTCCGGGTACTGAATAAATTGGATTTGCAGGTCGAGTGGAGCAAGGCGACGAAGCTGGCGTTGCAGGATGGAGGTTCTTCGGAGCCGAGGGTCGGCGACTTCCCGGCCGCAGAGGGGCTGCGTCCGTTCCAAGGCGTTTGTGGAGCAGTTGCGGCGGCGCGCCGTCGGCATGTTCTGCAGGTCGTCGGTGGAGTTGAGGTCCAGAAGGACATGGTTGTATTTTCCTTGTTTTTTCTGGACTGTTCTGTAAGGACCTTGCTGTAATTCTCCTGCTTTTCCCCGCAAAAAAAAAAAAAACAGAGTTAGTATCGCACCAGCTGACCTGTGTTTGTTGCTTCCGGAGGTATCAACTGTTCTATCTCTTGTCTGAGTTCACCAGACGAATGATCGAGTGTGCTGTTTCATTCAGAAACTTCCCCCTCAGATAGTATTTGACAATACTGCATGTCACTCCATGTATAGGGCTGAATTGCTGACCAACAAGACCTGCATGTCACAAGGATTTATTCACATTCTCGACCAGCTGAGGTGGCTGATGCCATCCATAGCTTGCACTGACTGCTCGGTGATTGCACTAGCCAATGCATTGCAGGCCTCATATATGCTGAGCACTCGTCGTGGTACGTGTCTCTGGCAAGGAAAATGTGCTTCTTCCCCTGGATTTCCACGGAGCTCCAAGCAGGGTCCTTCCTAATGCCGAGTGACTTCATGGTCTCGTGCATACCGGCCACACTGTCCCACATATCGCAGGCCGCATACGTGTTTGCCAGGACGACGTACTTGCCGGCGTTACCCGGCTGCAGCTGAAAGAAGCGCCGCGCGATGAGCTCGACCAGCCTCACATCACTGCCGTGCTTCCTGCAGGCGCCCATCAGAGCGCCCCAGACCACCGAGTGCTCCTGGCAGTCCGGCAGGTTCTTGACGAGCTCATAGGCGTCGTGGAGCCTGCCGACCCTGGCGAGCATGTCGACCACCACCGCGTAGTGCTCGGCCTTCGGGGTGAGGCCGTAGTCCGACGGCATGGACGAGAAGTGTCTGAGCCCCTCGTCGACGAGCCCGCCGTGCGCGCAGGCCGAGAGCACGGCGAGGAATGTCACGTCGTTCGGCCGGAACCCGTCGCGTGTCATCTCGCTGAAGAGCGCCAGCGCCTCGCGCACGTGCCCGTGCTGGCCGTGCCCGGAGATGACGGCGGTCCACATGGTGGTGTTCCTCTCCGGCGCGGCCGCGAACGCCCGGCGCGCGTCCTCAGCGCTGCTGCACTTGAGGTACATGTCGATGAGCGCGCTGTTGGCGAAAACGTTGCCGGCGACGATGTCCCCCGACTTGGCCATGACCCCGTGGACACGCCGGCCGTGCTCTAGCGCGGCCAGCCTCGCGCACGCGCAGAGCACCGACGCGAACGTGAACTGGTCCGGCCGCAGCCCCTCCGCCCGCATCAAGCCGAACATCTCCACCGCCTGCGCCTCCGCGCCGCCGCGCGTGCACCCGGACATCAGCGCGTTCCACGCCACGACGCCCCTGCGAGGCATTCCGTCGAACAGTCTCCGGGCGACGCCGAGCTCCCCGATCTTGGCGTAGAAGATGAGCAGCTTGGTGGCGATGTAGTCGCCGCACCTGTACCCGGTGGAGACCATGCGCGCGTGGATCCTCTTGCCGAGCTTCGCGTCCTTCCTGTTCACGCATTCCTGTAACAGAAGCGCGTAGGTGCCAGGGACGGGGTACGCGGCGCTCCGGTGGAGGAGAGTCACCGCCTCAGATAGCTCCCCTGCGATGCAGAGAGACCTCAGTTTTCGTGCTAGGCTAATCGAGTCCATGGCCAATGGAAACCAACCACAGCTCTGTATTTTTATAGCAGAGCTTCTTTGGCCCTCTCTAATGGCGTCTTTGTACTACTTACATGGAGAAGAAGAAGGCAAAAAATACACAGGCAAACAGGCTACATACATGTACATCAAACCTCATACAGATCTAGCATCTAAAGCTGCATTTTTTTCTCATTTCTTCTTTTTCTTCCTATAAATAATCTTCAGAGTCGATCGGATCAGACATAGTATATCATGCCGACCTCGAGGGTGGAGGCGTGCGGGACGGTGACGGCGTAGGTGGGGCCCCGGCTGTTCCGCCGCAGGAAGTCGTAGCCGAAGTTGATGACGAACCGCCGGAGGAAGCTGGACCCGCTCTTGGCCTTGACGTAGCAGTGGCCGAGGATGAAGGCCATGCCGGCCTCCCGCGCGTCCGTCAGCTCCCGCAGCTCCTCCTGCACGCCCGCGTTCGGCCGCGGGGTCGCCGCCGGCAGCACGAACCTCACCCTCTTCCTCACGCCCGTCTCCGCCCCGGCGCCGGCGCGCGAGGGCCCCACCGTGCTCTCTGCCGGGCCGACGCCCTCCTCCTCCAGCATGCGCATGCTGCCGGAGGCGACCACCGACATCCGCTCCTCGTCCTTCTCGAGCGCCTCGTCGACAACGGGGCCGTTGGCCTTGGAGCCGCCGCCGCCAGAGCGGATGAACTCCGCGACGCTGCACACGAGGTCCTTCTCGAACTCCTGATCGTCCATCTGCACGTCGTGGTACCCATACCGGACGATGCACCGGTAGATCCTGTACTCCTTGGGTCCGATCCTCCCCACCAGGAACCGCTCCTCCGGCGAGACGTGCGGTATCGGCACGTTCTTGATGCACATGAAGATGAGCACCTGCTCATCACCAGCATCAAAAAATTCTTGTGATGAATGTCTGAACAACTGAACAATGCAGTCCCCCAAATCTCACAGAGTTTCAGAAGGACAAATGAGGATCTTGTGCAAATACCTGATGGAATGCAGGTAGATTGGTGACAAAATGGGAGAAGATCGCAGGGATGCCGCTGTCCAGTTCAGTGTGTATGAGGCCGATGCCGCGGACACGGACGATGCCGAGGTTCGGGCTGAGGCTGAGGAGCCAGTTGATGGAAACCTTGTTCTGCATATCAAACTCGTACTTCTTGATGGTGCCGTAGTGCCAGATGCACATTACCATCATGAAGAAGAAGGCGAGGACGATCGGGACCCAGGCTCCTTCCTTGAACTTGATCAGCGACGCCGAGAAGTAAAGCGCCTCGATGGTGCCGAAGAACAGGATGAACCCGATGGCGAGGAATATGCTCTGTGCCAGCACAGGACTATCACCAGTGACATTAGACATGTTGTGACCAGCATGACGGTTATAACTGCCAATCCTGTTTACAGAAGAATCACCACATATCATTCATATGTATATAGGGTCAATTTAGCAGGGGATAAGGTGATTCAAGGTGTCAATGACTTATTAACATGGTATACCTGATGCATTGCCCAGGCTTTTCGTGTCTCTGAAACCAATGGTTACAGCCAAGCACAGTATCATCAGGATCCAGTTGATCTCCGGAATGTAAATCTGTCCATGTACTTTGGCGGACGTGTGCACGATCTTCACCCGGGGAAAGCAGCCTAGAGCAGTGCACTGCTTGATCATCGAGAATGTACCGGTGATAACAGCTTGGCTACCCACAACTGCGGCCAGAATGGCAATCGCCAGAACGGGCCATCTAATCAGCTCTGAAAATAACATGACAGCAAACATTAAGAATACAGCACAAGGAGAACAATATAATATTATTCTCGCTTCTGACTGAAGATCTGAAGAACATGACTTGCCAGGCACAGACACGTAGAATCCGATCCTGTAGTCACCTTCCAGGATATGATGCTTAGACAGATAAGCGGCTTGGCCCATGTATGCAAGGATCAGTGATGGGTAAACCATGCAAGTGAAAGCAAGCTGCATCCAGGAAACAGTTATCAGAGACAATAAATAATTCACCGGCATTGCTTCTACAAGAAACACTGGAGCTGAAAAATTGAGCATGCATCAGCCATTTCTTCACCTGTATCGACAACTGATTGAAATGCCCAGATCTGCAAACATTGCTTCAGATCCTGAAACAATAAAACACGCATATTAGAAGATATGATCACAGATCAAGGCACTGAAAAATGGTTCCTGAGCATAGTACCAGTAACACATAGCAGTATTCCTCCCAGAGACATCCAGCCTCCTCTCTGTGTTTTCTTCAAGAATTTGTACATGTAATACGGAGATAACGCTCGATATACATGAGGTTCCCATTTCAGAATATTGTAGAGACCAATCGAGCTTATACACAGAAGCCATGCTATCACAATTGGCGCGAAAAGGAACCCCACTCGGTGAGTGCCATAGTGTTGCAGCGCAAACAAGCAAACCAGTATGAAGCAAGCAAGAGGTAACTCCACATCTGCAGAATAACATTCGCAAAATACGATTAGAAATGAACTTTAAGCAGTAGAGCAGAACAAATCTACAAAGAAAGAATCAGCATAAAGGACACTACACGTGATGGCATAAAATAAGTTTACAAAAGCTCAATTATTGCTACGAATATGAAAAACAAAGTTTCTCTGCTCTGAATTCTCGAATTCGTCACATGTCAACATCTTTCGAGCTTCAGTAGTAGTTACATTTCCATGATTTATGAACCTTACTACTTGTTACTCCGGAATATTTGTGCTGTCACTCTTTCTTCCACCAACAGCACATGAACCAAAAAAGCAAACTGATTTGGATCAAGGTCATTCTTAATTCCACCTACAATTCCATAACCCTACCGCACGAAAAGTAACATTTATTGGAACCATCAATGACAAGCAAATTAGTCTATTTTCCTGCTCATAACAACTGTTAGGCATGTCATGGCTAGTGACAGTACTGTCTTATCTGATACCCACACCTCCCCTGTGCAGGCATAAGTTCAGTTCCATAAGCAAATTAGTCGAGTTTCCTGCTCATAACAACTTTCGCCATGCGAATGCTGTGACTAGTAATAGTACTTGCCTAATTCGATACCCAACATCCCTGTCCAAGATCATGCTCTGCCAAATACCTTCCCAAAACTGAAATGCTTTGCCATACACACACAGCTACAACTTGGCACGTAACTGATCATCTGAGTTGGCTAAGTCAATTCGTTCATGTCCTTGCAGTTAACTTTCACCATCCGCAGTTTCATGTCATGTCACGACCGGTTGTTGTGTTGTTGTGTATATCGATTGATGCAGAGGCCGGGGTCTAAGGATGACTCCAACGGGGCGACGCAAACGGACGCGCGTTTGGTCCGCGTTTGGTCCGTTTGCGTCGCCTACAGGACGCGCCCAGTCCGCCCCTGTCCGCCGTTGGTGGCAGTGCGCCCAACGGCCCGACGCATCGAGTCGCCCTGATTTTTTTTTTAGCTAAATAGGCCATATATGGGCCTTTTCTATTCATATATAGGGGGGTGGGCCACAAACGGCCTTTTTACATAATATTTTTAGAAACAAAATATTTAAAAACTACAATATTTGCCCTTCGCGGGCTTCTACTCCTCTTCATCATCCCATCGAGGATGACGTAGTCCGGCTGCCTCCAGAGGTGCGCCGGTGGTCCGCCGCCTGCCTGCGATGGGACGACGGCCGGCGGCGTGGGCGGCTGCTCCTCCACCGCCTGCTCCACCTCCCAGGCGCCGCCATTGAAGACCCAGCGCTGCCCTCGCAGGCCTTCTGGCAGCGGAGGCGCCGGTGGCAGGTCCTCGTCCATGGCCTGCCACCATGGCTGTGGTTCCTCCAGGACCGCCGCCTGCTGCGCCTGCAGGGCCACCTCCTGCTCCCTGGCGACGTTGGCGAGGACGATGGCCCAGCGCTTGCGCTCGTCCTCCACCATCTGCTTGCGCGAGGCCTCGAAGACGGCCTGGAGCTCGGGATCCAGCTTGGGATCCACCTCCGTCTTCACGCGCGGCGGCGGCGGCGATCCAATCCGCAGCGCGCGCGGCGGCGGCGGCGACCCAATCCGCAGCGCGCGCGGCACTGGCGGTGCGTCCCGGCGCCGCGTGTGCGGTGGCGGTGTCCAACGCCCAGATGGCGGCGTCGGAGCCCGCATGTAGAGGGCCTGCCGCCGCAGGTTGTGCTCGTCGCGGAACCACTCCACCCAGTTACGGGATGTGGCCGCGAAGGCGGGGTCGTTGCGGAGCTCGGCCGGGAGGCGCCGGCGGCGCCGCTCGATCTCCTCCTCCCGTGCCCGCTCGCTCGTGGGCATCGGGGGCACCGGGATGCGCTGCGGGTTCAGGTGCCAATGCTCGGGGAGCTTGACATCTGGCCACGGCAGCGGGGTGGCGTGGTCCCAGTACCACTGGCAGTCTTCTTTCCGCACGTAGACGCGGTCGCGCAACGCGCCGCCGGGCGGCGCGAGCTCGAAGACGGCGGGGACCGGCGCCGGGGGAGAAGGTGGGGAAGGGGGAGGTGAGATGTAGCGGCGGCGGCGGCCAGAGGATGACCCCGCCTCACCGTCATTCTTGGCCTTGCCGAATCCAGGCCACCGGAGCGGCATTGCGACGGTGGCAGTGGGCTAGGGTTTGGCTAGGGTTTGGTCGCCGGAGACGGTGCGGCAGTGGGGCAGTGAAGTGGGGTTGGTGGGGGCTGGCCGTCCCTATCCCCTGGCATTAAAAAGGACTGGGCCAGGGGGAAGCTGACCGGTGCCCTGTCGCTGACATGTGGGCTCGGGGCGGACGCCACGCGTGGACGCGCGGACGCGTTTTCACTCCGCCGCGCGTCCGCCCGACGCATCGGTGACCCAAATTTGGGCCAGGGATGCGTCGCGGCAGACCAAAAAACGGACCGCGGTCCGTTTGCGTCGCCCCGTTGGGCCGTGTTTTTGGCCCCCGTGGACAGGAACGGAGGCGCGCGGACTCGATGCGTCGCCCCGTTGGAGTCATCCTAACTCCCCCTTTCGGAAAAAAACGTAACACTCGGTTTTACCACCGACAACCTGGATTACCAAATTATCTACCACTGGTAGGTAAAACTTGTAGGTAGAAAGCAACGGCTGACATAAACTAATAATAATCTAATAGCACTATAGCAGGGCAATTATAGGAGTGGATCAGCAGAACTGGGAGTTTGACCTGAGTCTCTTCTACTAGTTCAGAACTTGAATCAAGAAACAGTGCCTATCAGGACAGGGAAGACAAATCTGCACTCCTCTGAACTGAAGAGAAATCAACAGAAAGAGGGCCATGGCCATGATTGGATCCTTACATTTGTGGTGGCCCTTTTCCATGGACAGTTCCAGTCCGGAAACCGCGGAGAAAACTGCAAGAAACAGAACACAATCTCCAGATCAGCACTCCACACCATATCAAACAATCCAGAAATAGTGGAGTAGCAATCAAGAAGGGCTGATCTGGCGAGACGCACCAGATAAGGCCGGCGTGAGGACGCCGTCCCCGATGACCATGCAGGTGCCGACGAGCGCCAGCACGAGCAGCACGCGCTGCAGCACCTTGTGGCGCTCCAGTACCCGCCTGACGCTGGCTCCGGCGCCGCCGCCCAGCGCCGCGGTGGCATTGCCGCCGTACTCGAGGTACTTCTTGGCGGCCCCGCCGGCGGCGTCTGAGAACCGGTCCTCGTCCCCCGGCTCGGCGCCGCGGCCAGGCGGGAGGAGCGCAGCGCGGGCGTGGCGGCAGAGGAGGGAGTAGAGCGCGAAGGTGCCGCCCTCGCCGTTGTCGTCGGCGCGGAGGACGACGCAGACGTACTTGAGGAGGGGCACGAGGGTGAGCGTCCAGAAGACGAAGGAGAGCACGCCGAGGATCTCCTCGTTGGTCTCCGAGTGCTGGATGTCGTCGGCGAAGGCCGCCTTGTAGACGTAGAGCGGCGACGTGCTCAGGTCGCCGTACACCACCCCGAGGCTCTGGTACGCCAGGCTCAGGGTCATCCGCCACGGCAGCCGCTTCTTCCCCCCTTGCCTCCCTCCCTGCTGCCTCTCCTCCTGCAAAACAAGAAACGCATTCGTAAGAATCCAGCAGGGATCACGGCAAGAACCACCACAACAGAGAACCGCCCACGATCGAGGCTTCCAATTTCCAAGAATCAGAACAAAACCGCCGCCGTCGCAATACCTTGCTCTCTGGAGTAGTGCCCGGCGCCTCAGGATCCATGGTAGTGGGGCTCTTCATTCTGCTCCCCTCCCTGCCCTGTCTCCTCCTCCTTTCCGAGTCCACTGTTCGTCCTAGCTGCCTGCCTACACGCAGAAGCAACAGAGGAAGTGGCCACTTGGGGGAGTCGGGATTAGGTGGTGCCGGGACGTTCTTGAATTGTCGGGCGTAGAGAGATCAGCACGAGAATGGGGTGGGATTAGGTGGGATATATTTGGAGTTCTTGAGGTTTTTAAGGGTGGTCAAGGAGCAGAGCAGAACAGAACAGGGGCAGGCAGCGATGGCGTGAGCGAGCCTGTGCACGAGGCAGGGGAAGGTGGAACTGTGGAAGATGATGAGAAGCAGCAGATGGGAGGGAAGATTGGAATATGTGAGGAGGTGGAGGAAGTGGCAAGTGGGGCAGGAGGAAGAGCAAAACCGCAAAAAACACTGAAATTGATGGGCAAAAAGCAGCGTTTTTGTTTTCTCTTTTGCAAAAAAGGAACTTTACCTACTTGTGCGCTAGTTGTTGTTTTTGGCGTGGCCGACTCCCCTCATCCTCTACAGATGCTCCATGTGGCCAAATGCGATGTGTCTTACGGAAATTACTCTTGAGTGCGTGGCAAATTTTAGGGGTAAAAACATGTTGGAATGTGGACTAAATAGAGACTGAAACGAGTGAACAGGCACACTGAAACGTGCTTATATGCATGCGATTTAGAAAAAGGCCAAAAAATATATAAATCGATAGATAGGGAGTATGATCTATTGTGTCAAATGACAAAAATACAAGAGAGGAAGGCGGACATTCATTGTTCAGGAATTCGTTAACTGGTAACGGCTCGCTCGGCCACTGAATAGCAAATAATCGGCCTATTCGCCAGTTAATCGGTCGATTAATCGGGTAATCGGCATTTGAATAGCGATTACTCGGCCAGTTAATCGGTGATTCGGCCGAATTTTAGAAAATGCGAACATTAATGTGTAATAATCCATTTTGGACAGTGTTATATACTCCTTCACATAGGATCCACCCACCCACAAACCGAGCGTGGCACCACGGCCACATTTTTGCAAGCCTCACCCTGCAACACTAGCCTTTCCAGAAAAACCAAACAATCTCACACCGACCCCACAGAAAATCAAACTGGGACCCGATCTGCACAAGAGACGCGACGCCACGAGCAAGACGCATGACCTCGATCTGCCCGCTGCCACGGCAGAGTTTTCGTTGACGGTTCTGGCGCCGAGTCTCGCGTATTCTTCCCCGGGACCACTGGGCGGACGGGGACGTGGTGAGTCAGTGGTGGTGACCTAGGCTGGACGGCACCTGCCGGCGAGGAGCGCTGCTCTGCTCCGTGGAGTTGATTCATTCATCCTGCCGCCCCATGTATGTCAACTGCGTTTTGGTTTCGTCTTTGATGAAAGGGTGTTGTAGCTAATTACAGGCCGGATGCGTGCTTAAGGTCAAGGGTAAGCATGCAATCAAGCGACTTGGATTTTAATCTTTTGACAAAAAAGTAAGTGACTTTATCAAGGGTAAGTACAAGCTAGTAGGGGTCAAATGACGTCCAAGCGGTGGAAAATGGAACTCAAGTCCAATCACGCATTATGGTGGACGAGACTTTGATTTGAAAGCTATTAATTAATGGTGTGTTGATAGCTGATATTATAAAAAATGTTAAAAAAGGATAAAATAAATAAATAGGGCCAATCATCTAAGACTAGCCATAGTGGGAGTATCATAGGTAGTATCATGCATTCCACGTAGACAAAAAGATGACGTGTCACTGCAATTAATGATGAGAGAGATGGTGGTGGTATCATAGGTAGATACCGTAACATAACGGATTCCAAGACAAGATGAGTGTACATGCTAATAAATACACTACTATATGATACCACATATATGTTACTACCCACTATGGAAATAGTAACATAGACTAGTATCATATGCATGATACTAGTGTATGATACTCCCCACTATGACTAGTCTAAGTGTGTCGCTGAAGGTCTTACTAGATCTGAACAAGTGTCCCAATGTCCCCATAGTGGCCTCTATTTGAGGTGTCGGACATTTTTCGTGTGACATTGGCGGAGATGCTCAAAGAGCATCCACGTACAACTTGACGCTTAATATCCATGCGCGATGGAGATTAAATCCCGTCAGTTTTGCGTTATTTCAGACCGTTTTCTGGCATCGATGGCAAAGGAGTCCTGGTGCCTAAATAATATGTGCAAAATACGTGTACGAGGTTGCTCGGCACTTAGTGTATGCAGTAACGACTCAATAGGAATGATTCTAATTAAGCACCTATGCATTGGCCATGCTCTTAGTTGATAGTGAATATCGTTATAGAGGTGAAAAAAGGAACTCAAATCCAGTCGTGCATTTTGCTTGTTAATATAAACAAGACTCACATTCTACCATCGCATTTCCCCACACTCTATCCCTGAAATGCCCAAAAAAAACACAGCATTGGTTAGTGCATCGACGTCTTCCCGTACCATCCATCCAAATTCCTATTCAGCGCCACTCTATACGCTCTGGTTCACTTTCTTTAGCAATCATACACACCTTTTTCCTCTCCCGACCGAAACAACATCGCACTCAATTTCTCCCCTGGAGATACAGCTGAGTGGGCGACAATACACCTGGTCAAATAATCAAGAGGATCCCACTTTTGCATTGCTGGATCGGGTGTTGGTCTCCCCATCTTGGGAGGAAATCTTCCCTCTAGTAACTGTAACAGGTCTAACTAGAGATCTCTCTGATCATGTTCCCCTGTTGCTCTCAACAGGAGAAGGTGTTAAAATACAGAGAGGTTTTAAGTTTGAGAACTGTTGGTTTCTTAGAGAGGATCTGGAAAAAATTGTAGCCAGAGTTTGGGGTCAAGAGGTTAGAGGGTGTTCGAGTATGGATAGATGGCATAATAGGTTTGGGAACGTTAGGAAGGCTTTGAAGGGCTGGAACATTAATTGTGAAAGTGCCAATAAAAAAGCCAGGAAGAAACTTACGGCGGACATTGATCAAATGGATAAAAATAGTGAGATAAATGGGCTGTCGCTAGACGATTGGTCTCGTCTACAACAGTACCGGAATGATCTCAATAAAATTCTGAAAGAGGAGGAGGTGAAATGGCTACAGAGATCGAGAGAAAAGGAATTAATGGAAGGAGATAGTAATACGAGATATTATCACTCTAAGGCGAATGGGAGGAGGAGGAGAAACAGAATAGTCACTTTACACCAAGAGGAGGGAGTGATTGAGGGGCAAGAGAATCTAAAAAAGTATATTACATGCTTTTATAAGAAACTCTTTGGTCGCCCTGATCACACTCGGATTCGTTTGGATACCACTGGAGTAGAAAAAATTACAACTGAAGAGAGTGGAAAATTAATTAACCGCTTCACCTTAGAAGAACTCAAAACTGCTGTGTTTGGTATGGAGAAAAACAAAGCGGCTGGGCCGGATGGTTTTAATGCAGATTTCTATCAAATTTTTTGGAACATAGTACACAGTGAACTATTTTCCTTAGTAAATGATTTCTTTGACAACAAAATTAACATTGACAGAATAAACTACGGCATGATCACCTTGGTACCAAAAGGAGTGGACGCGGACAGGATTCAAAAGTACAGACCTATTTGTCTTTTGAATGTTGTCTTCAAAATTATTACAAAAATGATTGTTAATAGGCTAACTCTGGTGGTGCCAAAGGTAATTAAAATCACTCAAACAACTTTTATTAAAAACAGATATATAATGGAAGGGGTGGCGATTTTACATGAAGTCTTGAATGATCTACATGTTAGAAAGCACCCGGGGTCCTTTTCAAGATCGACTTTGAGAAGGCCTTTGACAAGATCAAATGGCCTTTCTTACTGCAAGTCCTAGAGATGAAAGGGTTCCCATGCAAATTTATTGATATGGTGATGAAAATAGTTTCAGGGGGGAAAGTTGGTGTCAAGGTGAATGGAGAGGAGGGTAGTTATTTTAATACATACCAAGGGTTGCGGCAAGGCGACCCCCTCTCACCAATTCTCTTTGACCTAGCAGCGGATGTGTTAGCAATTTTACTAGACAGAGCAACGACGAATAACGTGGTTACGGGGTTGTCCTGTCACCTGGTAAATAAGGGCGTGTCGATTCTGCAATATGCAGACGACACGATCCTGTTACTGCAGGATGATTTGGAACAAGCTCGAAATCTCAAATTTATCTTATGTCTATTTGAGCAAATGTCGGGGCTGAAAATAAACTTTCATAAAAGTGAGGTTTATTGTCTCGGCATGGATCAAAACAGACAAAATCAGTTTGAAGAAATTTTAACGTGTAAGGTTGGGAAATTGCCGATGAGATACCTGGGGATACCTGTTGACGAAACCAGGCTGAATAATAGTGAATGGGACCCGTTGGGGGATAAACTGATGAGGAAACTTGGCTGCTGGGATGGCAAAAATATGTCGATAGCAGGACGATCTTTGTTGATAGATACCTCATTATCTAGCATACTACTCTATATGTCATCTTTTTATAGGATCCCAGTGGGTCCTAGAATTTTTTTTGATAAGATTAGGTCGAGCTTTTTATGGAGTAATTTCATTGGGAAAAAGAAATACCACCTAGTAAAGTGGAAAACGGTGTGCCTACCGAAAGATCAAGGGGGACTAGGGATTATCGACTTGGAGATTATGAATGTGGCACTTTTAGGTAAATGGTTGTGGAAGCTTTTTAATGAAAATGGAATGTGGCAGACAATTCTTCGTAATAAATATCTGCGGAAAACCACACTGGGAGCATGCTCCCAGGAAAAAGGTGATTCCCACTTCTGGCAAGGACTTATGGAAATCAAGCCTTTGTTCCTGTCATGTTGTCGATTTGCAGTTGGAAATGGGACAAAAACAAGATTCTGGGAAGATCTGTGGATCTCAGATATTTGCTTTGCCTCTCAATTTCCTAGACTGTATGCTGTTTCTAAAAACCATAATATAACTGTTAATGATGCCTTTGCTGGTGGCTTAAGCTCACTATCCTTTAGAAGGACCATTACAGGGGTTAAAGCAGAGGAATGGAAGAAATTGAGGACACTATGTGAAAATACAGTGCTAAATGCAGAGGAAGACAAATTGGTTTGGTTGCTTTCGGCGGCCAAAACCTTCTCTGTCAAATCCTTTTATTTGGCTATGCAGGTTTCAGAGAGTGTACCTTATAAATTCCTGTGGAAGGTTAAACTACCCCTGAGGATCAAAACCTTCCTGTGGTTGATCCTAAGGAAAAGTATATTAACCAGAGATGTTTTGTTAAAAAGAGGAGGTTCGTGTACAAAAAATTGTCTCTTTTGTGGACAAGATGAATCCATCGATCATCTTTTCCTGAGATGTCCGCTAGCTAGGTATGTGTGGAACGTTGTCACAGTTGCCACTGGTTTTGATTACCAGTTTGTAGATGCTCAGCATTGTTTCACTAGCTTCCTAGATAGATTTGACAAGAACTCGAAAAACCTGATGACAGTGGGTATTGCTGCTGTCTTCTGGGGGTTGTGGAAAACTAGAAACCTGGCATGCTTTGAAAACAGGTGGCCTTCAGAGCCGATTGAGGTGATTCAACGTATTTGCTATTGGGTTGATTGGTGGGCAAACTTGCAGGGATCGGAGGACGCAAAACTGGAGCTGCAACGGGGCGCAAGGCTGCTGGCGCGAGTCGCGGATGAAATCTTCAGGACGGCGCGTGGATGGGCTACCTGGAGACCGAGACTGAACAATGGGTGATGCTAAAAGTTGAATAAAAAGGGTGGATTCTGGGAGTTGACTGAAGACGTGGTGGAGCAGTTGTTTCTTTCAGTAGTTCTTTAGTCTAGTCGTCTAGCTTTAAGGCTGCTTTTAGAGCAATTTGCTGTAAAAGAACGCTGTAAGCTGGGTCTGCAAACCTGTAATGGTGGAGCTGCGTTTTGGTGGATTGTGTAATCTGGTTTCTATTAATGGAAATCGGGGAAAAACCCTTTTAATTCAAAAAAAAAACTCAATTTCTCCCCTAACATCCACACGCAAGCAGAAAACCTGTACGATCGGTGGTGCCATTAGACCTTTCCGGATATATGTATGAAAACCTTTTTTATACGTGTTTTTTTAGAAGCCCACATATATTCAACAGAGTACCACATACACCGTATGAAGTACAAGTACAGAGTACAGAAATCCATACGCAGGGGATACAGAACCAGAGCAAGCAACAACAGCTCCACCGGCGATGAAGTCGAAGACCGCCGACCTCCTTCTAGCCACGGCCCGAGGGCACCTCCTTCCTTGAAGATTGCCGCAAAGCCCGTCCGCCGCGCAGCGGCGGAGCTTATGCCGGTGAACGAACACGGCGAGCACCCTCCCGCTCCAGCAACTCCACCTTGCCGCAGCCGTCTTCGTCCCTAGCGCTGGCAGAAGCCGCCCAGCCCTGAGTTCCAGCCACCGGATCCTCCAACGAAGCACCACAGCGTGGAGATCGACTTCCTCGCCGGCCGGCAAGGAGGAGGAAGAACCGGAGAAAGCCGAGAGATCCGAAGATCCCCGGCCGCCAAAAGTCATACGCGCTACGCCGGAGCTCCGAGGAGCGCCACCGCAGAAGGGGAAGCGCGCCGACCCCCACCTAGCCACCGACACCATCGCCACCTCCACGACGCCGCCGGCGGGGTTCCTACCACAACCTACACTATATACAGGCCGGAATCCGGGGATCCCCCACCCTCCCGCCGCCGGAGCGGCCGACGGAGGGGAGGAATCCCACGAATCGCCGGCGAGCGAGGTGGTCGGGGAAGGAGTTCTCAAAAATCGCCTCTCCGATCTACTGTAGATGGAGAGAGACCGTTCGGCCGAGCTCTTAATTTTTATACGTGTTCTTCCAACCAACCCCACAATTTCTCCTACATAGCAAGCGAGCTTACAAAATACCAAAGCAGCTAGCACCTGCCGGCTGCCGCCGTCGTCGACGACGACTCCTCCGTCGAAATGGCATGACCCTATTTAATTTGGTCCTGGCTAGCTCCATCATCCGTTTGTCCTCTTGCGCCTTGGCTGCTAAAGAGGATGACCACCTCGTTGCTGGTCCAAGTCGTTACGTTGCGTGTGCGTATATAGCTTTGAGAAGTGAAGATATAGGCCTATGGCCCGAAACAAGATTTTGTCACGCTTTATAAATAAATCCACACGTCCCAATGGGTATAAAGTGATGACATAATTCTCTTACAAAGCATATTAAATATAATAAAAAATACAGGAGTAGTCACACCCTCATGAGACACACAAGACTACTAAGTAGAGGTTTGTGAAACCAACGGAGTCGCACCGCAGCCGCCAAATTGTCGCCGGAAGACCGCCTGGCCTTTCGCTCCGGCGTGGAGTGCCGATCCTGCCAGCGGAAATTGAGGATGAAAAGTGGTGAAGATTTAGACACATGGTAAAATGGGAGTCCGTCGTGAATGCTTCATGCCAACGTTGGAAGTGCCTCGCGTAAGGACCCAAACTTGCCCAGCGATGACAACAGAACGAGATCGAGAAGTGCCGGAGCTCCACGACAACGCCCCTAAGAGAATTACGACGCAACACGCCACAGTCATCGAGTCCGAGCGGTCAAGGATTTTCACCGGAGCCTTGACTCAGGGAAGGTATCCAATCTAGTGCCCCCAAGAGGGTTTCCACACCTGCACGCCTTGCCGCAGCTGGCGACGGAGTGCCGAGCTTTACCAAAAAAATGTTCATACCACAACCCGATAGGTCGGACCACCCACTATCACCAAGATAGGCCTCCAAGACATGATTTGGGGTCCGCAATTGCCGAAGCGCCGCCAACATCAGGATCCCCTCTCCTCCCTCCACTAGTAGAAATATGCATATAGCCGCAACGCTATTACTGGCGGACTGGAAAGGGCGTACGCCAGCGCTATTACCGCTGGCGAACAAGGGGAAGCGTCCGCCAGTGATTATGATGCTACCTCTGGCGTACAAGAAGTTCTGTACGTCAGTGGTAGAGGCGAGCATCGGCCAGGCAGCGAGGGTAACGAGCGCTGGCGGACGAACTTGATGTTTGCCAGTGGTATATAATGTACCACTGGCGGACGGTCGCTGCCGCCCGCCAGAGATAGTTGGCGGCTCAGGGCCGCACAGTCGAGCCACTTACCGCTGGCGGTCAGCATAGAGCATCCGCCAGCGGTAGGACATGTACCACTGGCGTACGCGTCCACCAGAGGTAACTTGGCATGTAAATACATTGCCAGTATTTTTGTCTATATTTAGCCGTAGATGCCTACGCACGCGAGATGATGTAATGGACTACTATGTGTGTATTTGTTTGTGATTTGTGAAATTTGACAATGACACTTTGCCAATATATATTTTGCTGGAATATTGATTCATTTCCCGTCATACTATCATAAATTTAAGATACGTACACTCGATCTACGATAATGGAAATTGAAACTACACGAAGTCATCACCCGTCGATGCAGCCTCCCGACTCTATCGATACAACACTCTTGCCCTTCGATGATGCAACACTCTTGTCTTTCGACGACGCTTTTCACTCTTGCCCTTCGACGATGGAACATTGCCCTTCGACGAGTCGAACACTTTACAATTTGTCCTTCGATGATGCAACAGTACTCTTTCCCTTCGACGATGAATCACTTTTTTACTCTTCGACGATAATGCACCAATCGGCGTGAACATATCGTCTTCGTCCTCGCTATCATTCACCCATGAATTTGGATGTTTTGCAAAATACATACGCGCTTAGCTCTTCATTCCTAAATTTTCCACTCACAATTCGCTTGTGGTGCCTTGCACGCATCCGGAGAAGTTTTGCCGTATTTCCTGGGGGACCTACGTACTAGGCCACAACCGTGACATCATAATGAAGCATTAACTCAGTGAGAAGACTGTCTCACTACTAATTAATGAGTTCCTCCCAATGGAACTTCCTTATTGTCTACCCTCAACTCCCCTTCACAAATACAGACGACGCTCGGACATTTGAGTTATCCAACTACTATCTATAGGCCAATCTATAAACCCTAAATCTTTGGTACGAAGACCCAACATTTTCGAGTGAATACATACACATGTGTTTTGAAATGCACACTCAAGTATTTTTTTTGAAATACACACATGTGTTTGAAATGTGTTTTGAAATGCAAAAAAGTATTTGAAAAGATAAAGGAAAACAAAAAAATAAACAAAAACAGAAAATATAAAAATTTAACACCTTATCGCTGGCGGACAGAAGAGGCCTTCCACCAGCGGTATTCTGGCACCGCTGACAGACAGTAGCCCTGTCCGCCAGCGGTAAGCTGGCCCCAAAAATACACCCCCGCGCACGGCCCCTTTCTCTCTCTTCTCACGCGCGCCCAACTCTCCAAAATTTCCCATCTCCTCTCTCTCCCGCGCGCGCCGCCTCCCAGCTCCGATTCGCCGCCGGCTGCCGCCCGCTCCCCCTCCTCCTTCCGTCCTCTGCCGCCGCCGCCGCAGAGCACCTAGCTCTCCCGCGCTTGTTGCCCCCTGCTCCGAATCGCCGCCGGCCGCCGCCCGTCCCCCTCCTCCCCTCCTCCTTCCGTCCTCTGCCGCCGCAGAGCACCTACTCGCCGCCCGCCTCCTCCCCCTCCCCCAGCTCCGATTCGCCGCCGCCGCGACTAGCCGCCCTCCCCCATCGCCGGTGCACCCACCCACCAGCCCGAGCTCCTCACCAGCCCGAGCTCCTCCTCCAGCCATACGGCTCCTCCTCCAACGACAGCAAGGTGATAGTTAGGGTTAGTTGCTAGTATTTACTAGTTAGTATTTTTTTGTTAGTATTTAGTAGTTGTTAGTTATTGTTGGTATTTAGTTAGCTAGCTTAGTATTTAGTTAGTTGGCTTAGTAGTTAGTTAGCTTAGTAGCCGTCAGTCTATTTTTTGTTAGTATTTAGTTAGCTAGCTTAGTAGTTGTTAGTTATTTACTAGTTAGCTTAGTATTTAGTTAGTTAGCTTAGTAGTTGATAGTTAGGCTTAGTTACCATTGTGCTCATTTAGTTAGTTAGCTTAGTCATTTGTTATTTTTTAGTTTAGTAGTTGTTAGTTACTCATTGTGCTCGTTTCATTTCTGTAGGATATTCAGCGAGGTTGATGACGGGGGCGTCGTCGTAGGGCAGGGCTCGGGCAGGAGCTAGCTTTGCCATCTTCTTGTCGATCACGCTTCGAGGGCAATGACGATCTTCCACTCCTTATGTATGCACCTTGTCAAGGGTATGTGTGTCAATGATGTGTGGTGGTGGTGATGGTGGCTGCGAATGCAGCCTTGTGGTGGGGATAATTTTTTTGTGCTTCTGGTGGTGGCGATCTGCCTGTGTATGAAATGTTTGCAGGTACCCCGAGAGACCCTTGAGATTGCCGAATGTTGATTAATTTCCATTCCGGCAAATTCGGGTACTCCATATGCCATAATTTTAGCAAAGGTCATGTCAAAAAATTTCGTGAATTTTGGCACGACTTGCTAAAATTATGACATATGGAGGAGTATCCGAAATTTTGGCAAGCTCAAAGGGTCTCATGGGTATATGCAAACTTTTCATCACCACCACAAGTGAATTATTTTTCCTTACAATTCTTTTACTAACTACGACTTTTTGTATTTAGTGCGAAAATGTCTAACAATAATGAGGCCGGGACTTCTGGGAGTAGAGGCAAGGACCCGATAGAGGATAACTACTTGATGATGGTTCGGCGGTCAATCGACACCGAGATGGTGGATGCCGACGATGAGAGGGGGAGGACACTTCTGGTGATGAAACCACTAGTGGCGGCGAAGATGGCAAGAATACCACATCTGGTGGCGGCGGAGGTGGCAACGAGACCACATCTGGTGGCGGCGGAGGTGGCAACGAGACCACATCTGGTAGCAATGCCAAGCGTCAACGTAAGCCAAGGCGCCCAAACAGGCTCCCTACCGTCCGACAGACATTTACGGAGGTGGACCCCGCCAGTGGTGCTCCTACACATCCAAAAAAATATGCAATAGGGTACGACATAAACTTGGGATGCATTGTGCGGAACTTGGCAACATCAACCACGAGAACATAAGGGATAAGGAGAACTCACATGTGGCCGAACTCCTTATTTCCAAGTTGCACGCAAGATACAATTTCCCGAAAGACTACGAGAACAATGATCTCAAGAATAATCTGGTAAACACATTCGCCCTCGGCAAGTTCACCAAAGCCTATGCAACATGGAAAGCAGAAGTGAGAAAGGCCCTTGCTAATGGTGCCGATTACGATATGATCCACCCGGTGGCCCTCCATTTCGGAAGAGGACTTCAATACTTTCAAGGATAAACAAGGCCTAGCTTCGACGATGGCGCTTAGCCAGTGGGGGAAAGATATGCGTGCGAAGAATGTAGGTCCCCACAATCTCGGGAGCCGTGGTTACGCTGGGGCGGAAGAAGTTTGGGAAAAGCAGGACAAAAAAAGGACAGGGCAAGACCCCTACGCCAAGATCACCGACCCGTTGGCGAGACGATTTATCAGGGCCCATTACAGGGAAGATCCAAGAATAAAGGGGAACTTCTGTTGAATGCGAAGGTCAAGGAAATTGAGCAGAAATATCTGGAGGAAGAACAACTTGCTCAATCTCAAGGCTCCTCCTCGTCTGCGACGAAGGCCCCGTGGGACACCTCTTTTCACAGGGCGCTGAACAAGACAAAGAATTTGCCGGCGACACTTCCGCCGCATCGTGGCCGGGTGGTCGGGGCCGGACTCTGTCACATTACTACCCCGAGTCCAAGGAGAAGCGACTGGAGAGGAAGAAGGTCGAGGAAACAAATATAAAGGCCACCATCGACGAGGCAGTGTTAAAGGCAATCATCTCCCTCCTTTCGACCATCTGTGAGTTGGTCGGGGCTTGGCTTGAGGAAAAAAAAAGGACCTCTCCCCGTTCCCAGCTTAGCCAGCAACAACTCCATCAATGTGTCGCCCGTCAACCCTAATCCTGGCAGGGACGAACAAACGCCAGCCGCCAAGATCGCACATTGTAGGGATGAATCGCCGGTCGTCACCGCGGCTCGTAGCAGCCCTTCCATCTCTTGCACGTCGGGGGCCGTCCGCGGTCCGTCGCCATTAGACGACCTCAACGCCCTTATGGTAATTAAGCCATGTTATATATTACTTCATTCTTGGCGCCCTATCTAACGCCTTACATGTTTTCGCAGGCCGACCAGACGGGACGCACATTGCTCCTACTTGTGAACGGTGAGCTGAAGGAAGTGGCAAAAGCAACAATCGTGACACTGATTTGTTAAACCTGGAGCCTCCATCTCAACCCCTCGAAGCCGAAAGCGAGTTAAACCTGGAGCAATGCTTGATTTGGCCCCTGCTATGGCCAAAAGCACTGATTTGTTTGGCCCTCCTATCACCACTCCACAGCCAACACCGGTCAAAGGGTCAGCGCCAAGCCAAGAAAAGGCCACTCCACCCGCAGAGCCCGCGAAAGAGGACAACAATGGTGATGATGACCCAAATGACTACCTCAATTATTTGGTGGGAGTCCTCTTGATCAACCTGACCGTGATCTGATGCTGAATAGTCCCGTGCCTAATCTCCTAGAGAAATATGAGTGCACTAAGCGTCTATTCTGTTCTCAACCAACGCCTGAAGCTGGTTCATCTGACGGTCTCAGCCAGGGCACACTCCATGATGTGCTCAAAGAGATGTTAGTTAAGGAGCCTAAGAAGAGGGGACATAAAGATAGCAAGAACGTGTCATTGATGAGTCTAGCAGCCAGCCGGTGCTGGGGTCTAAGTCCAAGCCGCGTCGAGTTCAGGACAGGATAACATCCCCGACTGGCATACTATCCATGAGCTGGCTAAACCGATCCTGCCGCAGAAGTGGTTCAGCTTTTTGACTGGGGACATGAAGGGCCTCCATGAAAGTGTTCTTTATCTGGAGAAGAATCTTCTCACAGATTCACGTCCCGTATACCCGCTTTTCATAGCAAAGAACATGGGCTTTCTTATGAAACCCCCGAGGACATGCTCTTTCTGAGATTTGATGACATCTTTGACATGTACCACATGAAAGCGCTCCACCGATCCATGGTCCGCATGTTTGTGCTAAGTATGGCGCACCGGCTCATTAATGATAATACCCCTGGACATCATGATAATCGACCCCTTCTACATGTCCGAGTGCTTCGTGACCAGCACTACGGGTAAGACACGTGTGACAAAGTTCATCGAAGATGTCTTCATGGCGAATAGAACCAAGAACATCTTTCTCATGCCTTACTTTCCCACGTAAGTCATTACCTAGACGCCATAACATCTTTTCGTAGATTTTCATCGTTAAATTTGTATAAGTGAGAATGATGGTCTCTTTTCATTGTTTTGCGTAGTAACCGAGACGGCACCCTCATCGTTCTGTACCCTAAAGAGTCGTTTGCCTTCTATCTTGACGCGGGTGGTGATGAGAAGAAAGACTACAGGCACATCATTAATGTTCTGGATGATGCTCTCAACGGTTACTACTTTCTAAATCAAGGCATCCTAAGAAGAAGTAACAATAAGCGAGGCAAGATGTCATTCACCCACAAAGTGGAGTTCTCCTGCATCAAGAAGGCGCCTGGCAGTCCGATGGGCGCCTGGTATGTCATCTATCAAATGCAGGAGTACATACGGGATCACCAAAGACTACAATTTCCAGTTGCTCTCGACAAATGGTGCAAGGACATGGCGAAAACCAGTGATGCTGATATCAGGCAAGAGTTCGCTCAAATCCAGCAGACGTTTGCTACTATAATCGTCCACGATGTCTGTCGTCACGAGCCACCTGGGTGTTCTACAGTCAAGGTGCACCACCATCTAACGTCGAGATAGAAAACCGCCTAGCACTGCAGTGTGACGACAGACCATTCAACTCTTTGAATGGTTCTCTCCCGTCCCCGCTGAAGCCAATGCCAAAGCCGACCAAGAAGAAGTGACGGTGTGTTGTCGATTTAGTACTCTTGTTAAATTAACTTGCCTAGCTCTAGTTTCAAAACCCTACTTGATATTCGTTTTTACAATGCCGATGATTAAAATGTTGTGGCACTAAGTGATCCAGAGGTGGTGTCAGTGAGACTCTGAATTTGTGTGTCCAATCTAAGTATGAGGCATGCTTTTGAGTTGACCCTACTTCATATTTTTACAATGCCGATGATTAAAATGATGTGTCCCACTACGTGATACCCGGATAGTTTGTTGAACCTTGTGATATGCACAAATATAAGCTGTGTGCATCCTACTTAGTTCAACAAAGCTATCAGGGTTGCTTGTGTGTCCAATCTAAGTATATGAGGCACGTTTTTGAGTTGACCGTACTTCAATATTTTACAATGCCGATGATTAAAATGATGTGGCTGATGGTCCCGAAGAGCAAGGCTTTGATACCTGCAAAAATAAACGGGTTAGGTTGAGACTCCAAGTGCAGAGTGTATAGTAAGTGGAAGACAGTTTTCCCCACGAGGGGTGACTCGAGGGTTTAATATCGAACTCTCGGGGAATCTAAAGTGGTAAATTTATCTTCTTATCCTTCTTTTGGTTACCAACAAAACAAGGTTAGATGTTTTGGTCCTCAACCTCACCTGTGGTTGTCAAGCACAAGGTGTAAGAATGATATCAGGATAGTTATGCAATGCAAACAAGAAATAAATATGCAATGATGGTGGATGCAATGGTAAATGATATTTTTGGGTTTTTGAATGATGTATGCAAGATGAAAAGTATTTTTGTATTTTCGGATTTAATGATGGCTGAAAATAGAAAAGTGGTATATGGTGTTGGAAAGGTGTTTCTTATGATTAAAAATGGACTGGGGTTCATGGTTTCACAAATGCACTCTCTCTTTATAAAGTGGTAAACAACGGAACACACACAGTTAACATATGAGATTGCAACACAGGGTTTGATAACAAGTTACTTAGATATATGGGCATCACGTCCTAACATAGAGGTCTTTTGGTTATTAACCTCTCTTATACTCCACCAAGATGCGAACTAAATCATAACACCTCAGTAATTAAGATAACTCAGAGTATAGCATTAAGTATCATGACATGAAGTGAAAATAAGAACATGCTAGCTCTAGTCATGGAGTAGTGGCAATGGTCACGCCCACATCCCGGTAGCATGGTATTTTAGTTTATCCCTAGTGAGGTAACAAAGTAAGGTAAAGATACCAAAGTGGATCGCAGAACTTTCTCTCACGTTCACTGCACTAGCCACCCCCCGTTACTCCAACTAATGCACACGTTCCCCCATACACGCTCTCATAAACATGCTTGATCAAAACAAGTAGACAAGAACGGGGTACATAATATGCATCTATACTCATAACTGAAACAAACATTGCAATCTCAAACATATATTAACTCGTAAAGATCCACCACAAAGGTATTACAACGGTGACCGTAATCATGTTCAGCAGCTCATACTGTGCTAATTAGTGAAGCTCAAGAGAGGAGAGATACATAAGTTACTTCCACAAACCCATAGTCCAGAGGTGGACTACTCCCTCTTCATCATGGAGACGGTGGAGAAGTCGATGGAGAAGATGGAGACCACGCCGGCAGCGCCCCGTCGGAGTTTTCCCCCTCCAATCTGCAGCTCCTGATCTCCGTTTCGGTGTTTCTGTGTTTGTGCGGCGCTCCTTCCAGAGAACGTCGGGGGACCTTTTTTATAGGCGTTTTTAGGTCAAGACAATGTCGGTGGAGCGAAGATCGACGGCAACGGAGCCACGAGGCCCAAATGGGTGGGTCCCACGCGGCTACAGTACCAGGCCGCGTGGGCCCCCTCGTTTGGCCCTCGAGCCTCCGTTTGCTCGCTTCCTTCGCCCACAGGTCTTCTTCCTTCCAAATATTGACGCCCGTAAATTTCCAGGTGATTTCGTTGACGTTTGGGTCCCTAAACATTAAAATAAGAAAACGGGGTTTTCTGCCTGTGCAGGGTTAATTCCATAAAAATAGGAAATAAATGAATATTCCCAAAAATCATTATAAAACATTGATATAACCCTTATATGATGCAAATATGATTGGGATATAAGCAATTAAAGTGCAAAGTTCATGTATGCATTTTACATGCATCAACATCCCCAAGCTTAATCCATGCTCGTCCTCGAGTATGAAGATGATAAAACTAACATGGACGTTGCAATTTAATACTTAACAATGAATATCAAAGATGATTACTATTGCTACATATAGTCAAATGATTCATCCTTCAAAGGAGTAGCAATATGGAAATAGTTTATGAAGTGATATCAAGTATTCAAGACAAGGATGTTCATTGATAGTTCACAAAGTGTAACATGGTAGCAAGTAATATGGAACACATGTATGCATAATGATAAGTAGAACATCCTACAATGGTCATAGAGTATAGATGAAAATCTGAATATGATAGGTGTACACTTTGGAAAGATGTATATGTGAGTAGAGGTAAAGCATGCATAAGTTTCATCCAACCTCCAAACTCTTCTACTTAAGTTAATGATTGCAATAAGGTATTCATTGGTATCAAGCTCTCATTGCCCCTATCATAGCATCTTGAATGATTAAGGTTAAAGTGAAAGCAAATATGAGTAGTGTGCTTGATAAAGAATGGGTTGAATGTCTCATGCCCCTTGAATACAAATACTTACACCATGTGTTACTCAACTTGAGAAACAAAGCTAGTTCAATTAAATATCATTGTAAGCATAATAGTATCATCAAGAGCGTCAACTGGGGTACCTCTGGTCCCAAGATATGGAACAAGCCCATATCAAAATGACAAGACAAACAAACAAAATGAACAATCTCAACACCCTCTTTATTTACCATTTGGAATAGTTTTTTATTGCAAGGTGTATCACAGAAGGTTCAGCATAGTATGTAAGTAAATTTCCACCATGAATGATGCATGGCTTAGATTAGCGGCCCAGGCGTCTCTCTAATCATTTATACAAACTCATTTAAACTTACTCTATCTCCACATTTATTTCAACATGATAAGCATCCATAGACAAAAGCACATGATATCAACTAAATGAGATGAAGAGCGTGTTGAAAGCTTGCCATGTGACAGCACATATGGGCTAACTTCCAACCCAAAACATTCATCAAGCCACAAACATCATAATCTTAATCACAATGGGTCAAGTTTTATTATGCAAATAAAAGAACACTAGTACAGAACGACACATCGGATACCCCTCTATGGCAACGGCAGGAGTTAGGCGACGGTAAATCGCGACATCCCCCGCGTGCCCGCACTGGGCCGTAAAGCAGGCCCACAACATCGGCAACGGGTGAATAGTGGAATATATGTTGGCAACGGAGTTTGGTTTAACTCCGTTACCGATGTGTGCTCATCGCACACGGACAGTTTCGTAATCTCCGTTGCCATTAGAAGCAGCCCGACAGCCGGCCTATAAGAACCTACTATGCCCTTCACTCTCACTCTCACTCTCACTCACTTCCAACCCTAGCCGCCGCACAGTCTCCTCTCTCTCCACTCTCTCGCATGGCTTCCACCGTCGGCGCTGGTAGATCCGGCCATCGCGGCCGTGACCGCGGCCGTGGCCGCCCCACCCTCCGGGCCTTCAGGCAGCAGTAGCATCAGCTGGTGTTGCGGGACGAGCTTGCGGAACAGGCCGCCGCCGATCCGTCCCCCGCGGGCCGGTCCCGCAGCCTCGGCGCTCGTCCGCACGGCGAAGGCTCCGGCCGCACCCGCTCATTTGGCCACCATTGCAGCTACCGCGAGATCCGCCAGGCGATGTACCCCGGCCGCCATCCGTCTTCCTCCTCCTCCTCGTCCTCGTCCTCCGACGAGGAGGAAGAGGAAGAGTAAGAGGAGGAGGATCGTGATCTGGAGATCGCTTGCCAACTCTCCCACGCCGATTTCGAGCGCGAGGACGCCAAGCGTCGTCAGGGCGAGGCCGATCTGGAGGCGGCGGTCCTCCTCTCCGAGGCGTCGACCCAGGTCAAACGCGCCGAGGAGGCGGTCTACCAGTCTGACCTCCGGGCCGCCATAGCCCTCTCTTTGGTCCACGGCGAGGGCAAGGCGCCGCCAGGGGAGGCCGACGCTAGCTCCGTCGCCGGCGGCGACGCTAAGCGAGCCCGCCTCGCCTAATGTAAGACCCCAGTTCAGTAGGATAGCTGTTTTCTAGTTGTAAGTAGCTAAATGTTTATCCATAGATTTGCTCTGTTTTTAGTAGGCATTGTTTACACATAGATTTTAGCTGTTTTCTAGTTGTAAGTAGCTAATTGTTTATCCATAGATTTGCTCTGTTTTTAGTAGGCATTGTTTACACATAGATTTTAACTGTTTTCTAGTTATAAGTAGCTAATTGTTTATCCATAGATTTGCTCTGTTTTTAGTAGGCATTGTTTACACATAGATTTTAGCTGTTTTCGAGTTGTAAGTAGCTAATTGTTTATCCATAGATTTGCTCTGTTTTAGTAGGCATTGTTTACACATAGATTTTAGCTGTTTTCTAGTTGTAAGTAGCTAATTGTTTATCCATAGATTTGCTCTGTTTTTAGTAGGCATTGTTCACACATAGATTTTAGCTGTTTTCTAGTTGTAAGTAGCTAATTGTTTATCCATAGATTTGCCCTGTTTTTAGTAGGCATTGTTTACACATAGATTTTAGCTGTTTTCTAGTTGTAAGTAGCTAATTGTTTATCCATGGATATGCTCTGTTTTTAGTAGGCATTGTTTACACATAGATTTTAGCTATTTTCTAGTTGTAAATAGCTAATTGTTTATCCATGGATATGCTCTGTTTTTAGTAGGCATTTGTTCTGATTTTAGCTTTGTTTCTGTTATGCCGATGATTAAAATTAGGTGACACCGTGTGATCCGGGGGTGGCGCTAGTGATCCTTGTGATATGCACAAATACACATCGATCTTGTGCATCCTACTTGGCTCGCTTGCTCCATCCCTGGAATTTGTGTGTCCAATCTACCTATATATGAGGCATTGTTTAGGCTATGTTCTAGTTGTAATTAGTTCTATATTTTCTGTAATGCCGATGAAGAAGCATATGTCTTGTGTATAGAGATGAAGGAGCTTACATTTTGATTTTTTTCATCTCCTTTAGGGCGAGGAGGAAACCTGGAGACTATGCGGCGGCCGTGAAGACGTAGGAGCGGGGCTCCGTCCACACGGTCCACTGAAGCCGGCGCCTCCAGGAGCAAGACTTTTGTGCAGTACTAAATAGGTAGAAGAAGACCACGCAATGAAGCTGGGCGAAGAGGAAGGTGAAGAACCGGCGGCCGTCAAGCAGAAACCACAGGGCTCCGTCGACGGTGCAGCAGGCGTCACCGGCTTTTTTTTTGTTTCCTTTAGCCCTCATTACAAACGGTCAAAAACTAATCTCCGTATCTGATGTAAAGACTAAAGGCAACGGTTATATATTATGCCCGTTGCTAAACTTATTGCAAACGATAAAAATCTCCGTTGCCATTGTGAGGCTTCACATCAGTGACAGAGGCGGGGACACGGACCCTTTCTCCGTTGCCGAAGGGGTTTTTGGCCCGTTTCCGATGTGTCGTTCTGTACTAGTGGAACATTGTGCATCAAATTCGTGAGAGCTATATAACCAATTTTTTTTCCATTGCAATCAATAACATAAACATTTTCATTCAGAGGTAAGATAACACAAACAACATGTTAAACATACTCGGAATAGCATAATGCCAATAGGTAGATATGGTGGACTCACTGGAATAACTTTGGTTGAAGGTGTTGGAAACAAGTTTTTGCTTGTTGGAGTTTTTGGGCTAGCAAAAGGGAGAAAGTTGACCATCTAGATGCATGCATGAGTGTCCATAGAACTAACTAATCCATGTTAAACCAAGTAAAATAACAATCAGCACCAAAACATGAATAAGTGATAGCTCTACAAAAAGAATTTGCAAACTATTACTCATAAACAAGCTCATGAATCATGCAACTATATATATCATTAAAAATCAAGTCAAACATCCATTTTCCCAATCTTATAAAAGCATCCAACATATTTCAACCCATATTTCCAGTAGCTCTCTCATATATAATTGATAGTGTGGTGGTCTCTCAAGACTCAAACAAAAACAAAAACGACGCTCCAAGTTTATGCGATAAAGTGTTTCGATCGAAAAACATAAGTTGGACGTGTGCAAACCGAGAGTGTGTAGGTCCAGCGGGGTTGTCTTCACATCCCCAAGCTTATGGTCTTCACCATCCTTGGATAGCTCTTGGTGCATCTCCTCCAATCCCTGTGAAAAAACTTCAAAACATCGTTTCTCCCATCTCTTTTCTGTGGGGTGCATTAATAGTGATAAACAAATAGGTTCCTTGCTGCATATAATCCTTGAACAAAAATTCATATGAATGTCCAGAAAGTATATAATGTTGTGTCGTGTCTCGTTGCACGGACACCGGGAGTATAGGATACCCCCTTTTAGGTTCGGCACGGGGCGCGAAGGAGGCTGAGAATCGTCTTCTTGGGCGGAGTCTAGATCAAGCTCTCCTCTCCACGATCAAAGCATGCAACCAAAGGGACACAAGGAGCTACCCAGGTTCAGGCCGCCCGGAGGCTAAAAGCCCTACTCCTGCATGTCTGGATTGATGAGTTCTTCATAGTGTGGCTTACAATGGAACCTCCCGGGCAGGGTACCCGGAAGGGTTTTGGCCCGAGGTAGAAGAAGGACAGATCCTGACCCGGAGGAGATCACCTTCCTCTCTACCTCCGCAGCCCTAGTCTAGTCTTGCTCTGGTTCTAGCTTGTCTTTGTCCTTGTCGACCTCTCCCTCCTCCGTGCCTTGGTCCTCCTTTTATAGGCTAAGGGGTTGCCACAGGGTCACGTGAGGGGCGTGAGGGACCTTCGGGGTGAAGGACCCTCCTCATCTAGTTTAGGGGAGACGTGGCCTCTCCTCAGCCTAGCGTCTCCCTTGGGTTAGGTGGGAGCGTCCGCCTTGGGGTGGACAGGAGCTGACACCACCACGGGCGTGCTTCCCACCCGCGCTGCCTTCGCCTTGCTTCCCAAGTCTTCCGTGGTGAGGTGGAGTGCTTATCCACAGGAACGTAGGAAGTACCCGAGGGAGCCTGGCCTCCTGCCGGGAACTCGGGCTCTCGGGTCCTTCCTGGCCTTCTTGCTTGATTCGGGGACCCGGAAGGTCCCCAGGACCGGAGCCCTTAGTCGATGCAGGCCATGCGTGTCTTGACGGTGAACCCGCCAGCTTGACTTGAGTCTTGGTCTTGTCCATCTTCATCTTGGGCCCACATGGGGTGGACCCACTTTGGCAGTACTAGGGGAACCCCATGTTCCACTGTTGCGACAGTAGCCCCCGGGCATGGTCCCGGTGGCTCTTACTCCAGCTGCCGGGGCCATGGCCTAAAGATAGGTCAAAGTGGGTCCCGGGTACCTGGTCTTCTCAGCTCCGTTGGGGACCCGCCGAGGCGAGGTAGAGACGAGCCCCCGGGTCCTGTTGACTGAATCACGGCGAACGTTGCGATTCATACGGACCCCTTGCTTATCCTGGAATCCAACGGGCGAAACGCGCAGAAATCGGCACGCCCCCTCGATCCCCACGTCCGTCGGAGTAATGGGGCCGCGACGTGACGTGTGGGATGCCTTATAAGCCACGACTGGCTTCCACTGTAGCCGTTACCTCTCCAGATTCGCCGAAATCCCCAAATCGCCGCCCAGGAGACTCCTTCTCCCTGACTTCGCCAATCGCCGCCTCCCCTTGGCCGCCGCCGTTCCTTGTTCTTGCCCCCAGCCCATGCCGCCTAAGCGAGATAGGACGGGAGTGAGGAAGATGTCGCAATCTGCCGCCGAGAAGATGGCGATGGAGGCTTCCCTGGCCGAAGCGCCGCCCCGATGAGGGTGACTCAGGCCCTCTTTTCCCCAGTGAGTATGCGTCAGAGAAAGCCATCCAACGCGTCCGCCAATCCCTGGCCGCGAGCTTCCGCGGTGCTGAGGAGTGGTGGTGCGCCCTGGGAGCGGTCCTCAACGAGAAGGGGAGGTGATTACTTTCCATGATTTCTCCGTCGTCGGCCTTCTTCCTCCGTTCTCCGAGTTCTTCGCAGCAATCTTGGAGGCTTACGGATTGCATATGCTGCACTTGCACCCCAATGCTGATGATGCTTGCTACTTTTGCCTATGCCTGCGAGGCATTTGCGGGTGTCATGCCCTCGGTGGCCCTGTTCCGCCATTTCTTCGTTCCACGCCTGGGGAAGTCCAAGTGGATCGGGCGGTGTCTCTTTCTGCCTCCGGAGAGATGCGGCGCACCAGTACCCGGAAACATTCACCAAGGCCTCGGTTGGAGAATGGAGGCACAACTGGTATTTTGTCGAAGCTGACGGGACCAATCCCCATCTGATGACTCCATATTATCCAGCGGAGCGACTGGCACACTCGAAGGAGAGAAGCTCTCAAGGGGAAGCACTGGCTCCAGTCATCAACAGGTTGGCTGCGCTCCGCGCAAGGGGAGTGACGGGTGCCATGATCCTGGCAGACTTTCTTCACAGGGGGATTGCCCCTCTGCAGTTCCGGAGCCGCCCGCTCTGGGAACTCAATCAGGTGGGCAGCAGCCTTCCACGATCCAGATTTCACTTGACGGAGACCACCTGGGCTCTGTCCATGGGCTACATATTGCCATGGGTGCCCTTCGAGTTCCAGGACGAGACCTTGCCGCTGTTCGAAGATCCGGCCGCCGACGGTATCCGATCTTCGATGCCAGAGTGCAATGAGTACGGGGTGGCGGGTACTACCAAGATCGAGCCCCCGCCGCACCCAAAACACGCAGTCTTCAAGGAGGTAGGCCAAGGGAGCAAGGCCTTGCCCACGGGGACGTTTCCCCTGAAGAACCTGGGACTTCGGATGACGAAGGGACGAAGTGACTCCTCCGGGAGTACCTTGCGGGCGTGGAGGCCCCGGCGCTCCTTCCGGGGCGGCGACGACCCGCCGGGTGACGAACTCCCAGAGCAGCCTGTGCCGCCGAGCTCGCCGTCGTTGCAGGAGTCCGATCAGGTCGGAGGCCATCCCTCCTCCCCTTGCTGACATGGAGGTAGGGGAGAGAGCCTGTCCTTGCCGGACCTCTTTGACGACTTGGTGCAGAAGAGGTGGAGCTTCTCCGGATCGAAGAGAGCCCGCCGGTAAGTTTTGATGGCATCTTGTCTTTGAAAGCGGAGTTGTTTTTCTTCTGCCGCCGTCCTGACTTCTGACTTCATTTCTTGCACAGGAGCCCGACCCCGGAGTGGCCAAGCAAGCGACCCCGGAGAGGCGAGGACGTCGAAGCGTCGAGCTCCACCGGCACCTCCGGCGGAGGCAACTCCGAGCCCCCGAGCCCCCAGTCCGCCCCAAGGACCAGGGGGTGGCTCCGGTCGTCGCAGACGAGGCGGAGGCTGTCGGCGCGAAAGGCCCTGGGGAGAGGCGCGACGTGGATCCCCAGGCGACCCTCGGACCGCGAGGACTCGCAGCAGGCGGGTACATCCCCGGGGCTCCTCCCCCGGGAACGCTGACCCCTGCCTGAACCCGGGAGAGTCGAGGAAGGCCCCGGGTTCTCCAAGACGTTCTCCAGCGTCTCGGAGTTCTTGTCTTCTGCCCGCGCCGAACTGGCGCGGCTGGTGCCCCCGACCTCCGACAGCGGGGAGCACTCGCAGGCTCGCGAGCTGCGGCTTCCCTCCGGGGAGGAAGCTCGTAGCGCCCGTGAACTGAAGCTGGCGGCGGACGAAGAGCTGCTCTATGCTTGGGAACAGCGAGTGGCCAGCCGCGAGAAAGAGCTGGAGCGACGAGAGGCCGAGCTGGAAGATGAAGAGCGCCACTACCTTGGCACCATTGAGGAGCTCCAGATCAAGATGGAGCGGGACGAGGACCGCTTCGAACAAGGCCTGGAGAACGTGGCTGGCTGGGCTCGCAGCGAGGTTGAAAATGATCTTCGAGTCAAAAGCAGAGCCGCCTCGTCGCTAAGCAAGCAGGTCTCTAAACTCCAGAGCGAGCTCAAGAGCGAGAGGGAAAGCGGGAACAGCCTACTCGGATTTCCAAGAGCCAGGGGCGAAGAGATAGCTTGTCCGCCCGGGCTGAGGCATGACGGCCACGATTGAGGCGCAGAAGCAGGCCCTCAAAACAGCTGAGAAGTTTAA
Source organism: Poa pratensis (assembly GCA_947311845.1). Classification (NCBI taxonomy): domain Eukaryota; kingdom Viridiplantae; phylum Streptophyta; class Magnoliopsida; order Poales; family Poaceae; genus Poa; species Poa pratensis. The sequence continues at coordinate 101,594,283 of CAMZMU010000085.1, forward strand.
GCAAGATGCTACGGCTGGCCGCGTCGCCATGGAAAGGAAGATCCGGGAACTGGGCGAGCAATTGACTTCTGGAAGGACAAAGATGCGCGCTGACTGTCCTTCGCAAGAAGGAAACAAAGGAGCTGGCTGATGGGCGTGCGGCGATGGAAGCGTCCAAATCCCAAGCTCAGATTGCGTGGCACCAACATGAGCAGGTATCCAACCAGCTGACGGGAGTGCAGGCGAGCTGGCGGAGGCGAAGGATGCACTTGAGAAAGAGCGACGGCGATTTGCTCAACACCGCCGCGATGATCACAACGTCTTGCTCCAGATGAACCACGGGTCCTTGGACATCGTGCAGGAGTTCACGAATTTGGGAGTGCCTTCTCCGCCCGTCCTCATGGCCGATCACTCCACTTCCTTCGCCCGCTATCCCGGGTTCTTGAAGTACGTGGCCTCGCTCATCAAAGTATCAAGGAGCAGGTTAGCAGAGCCACTCGCCTTGCTGGGGAACAGGCAGTGAGGCAGGTGACGACCCGATTCGTCACAGCGCTTCGCCAGCGACACCCAGCTCTCCTTGCTGTCCGAGCTGGAGGCGCCTGAACCCGGGACGCCGCTTCCTCCAGACGTGACCCGCCAGGTGGAGGAGATCTTGAAGCACCTTTCCCGAGAAGATGACCCGTGAACCTGTGAAGTCCTGAAAAGGACAATACCAGGGGCCGTGAACCATGCTTTTGTACTGATATTGCCAACTGGCTTATGAACTCATGCTTTTGAATGTAAATAACTTCTTCCCAAAGTATATAAGTTTTATCGTACTCGTGGGGGCTTTACGCTCTCGGGAAGGATCCAAAGGTGTGAGCGCTAACCAGCCGTGGCACTCAGACTGATCTGAAGTGCGGACACAGGGCGCAACCCCCCAAAGGACCCACCGTTTCCTGACCGCACGGACCTCAGCCCACGACTCCACTGCCCGAGGGAAACTGACAGTGTCATCGCGAAGGCGCTGCCCCAGGAGAACGCCCGCTTTCGCCTTAGCCAAAGCACATAAAACAGATGTACCCGGGAACAAGCCCGTGCAAGCACGTTTATACTTAGCTCGCGTTTTGACTCCTTCTGGCTACCTCGGTAATCGTTCTGTCGCGCTGCCGCCAAGGCGGGTCTTCTATGCCGTGTTTCAGACATAATTCTGCCTTGCCCAGCAATTCTTGGCGGGGACAAGGCTTCCAACCGAGATAGCCTCCAATGCCGACTAAGGGCATGACTGGCTGGCTTGCGCCGGTCCGGAGACCATTTGTTACTTGCTCGAGTTACCCGGAGACCACCCAACTGGTGTCCGGCGGCTTGCTGGCGTATCAGAGACGCCGGTCCGGAGACCCCAAGGTTGTCTTAGTTTCTGGACCCGGATGTTCCTTGTTGGTGACCCGACAATCTGGCTGGCTCATGCCGGTCCGGAGACCCTGAAGCTTGCTTTACTCGCGGGATCCTGATGCTAGCCACTTAGCGATCCGGTACTTCTGAGGGGGTCCACTTGGTCCAGGCTGAATCGTGACGATGTGACCCGGGAGATCCCATTCTCCGTGGGCCACGTCTCCGCAAATGAAGGTTTGATCCCAGCTAGCTGCAGCTTGCCCTTGACTGCTTTGTATCTGTGGGGGCGCCGGTAGTGAGCAAGTTCCGGGAGTTCTTCAGTCTGGGTGGATGCATTGGCAAAGGTCCGGAAAGATCTTCCCTTCTGAGGAACCCCAGCTGTGGCACTCTCTTGGCTTTCTTGGACTTCTTGTTGAGGGGGCAATCTCGACTGATGTGCCCTGGTTCCCGCACGAATAGCAATCACCGTTCTTCTGGCGTATCTGGATGTCGTTGAACTGTCGGCAATCTTCCAGACTGTGCCGGTCAGATCTGTGGTACATGCACCACACTCCAGGTGGCCGTCTTTGCGCAGAGGAATCTGGAGTTCTTGGGGCACGTAGATGAGAGGATCTTCTTGCCGAGGCTCGCTTTTTGTCTTGGTCGAGGTTTTCCTCCTCCGGAAGCGGCACTGTGGTCGGCGCGTCGGAACAGAGTTCCTCCTTCGCTCCATGCGTCCATGGGGAAAGAGGGACATCAATGTTCGTGGCACCTTCCTCAGGTCTTCCCGTGCTGACCAGAGAGCTGACATAAGCGGCTGGAGGGACGAAGTGGACTCCAAAGGCGCGATCTTTAGCGGCAGGTGCCGGTGAGGATTCGTCAAGAACGAAGCCGAGGCCGGGGTACCGCAGGAACTCGAAGGCTGCCTTTCCCTTTCTCTTCTTTGTCATCTTGAATGTCGGATTCGGTATCTCTCTTCACGAGAGCCGAAACTAGCGCCGTTCCGAAGGCGCTGGAGCAGATCTTGACACGGACTGAAAGCTTGACGCCGAACTTGACGATGAACTTGATGATGAACTTGACGATGAACTTGTTGATGAAGAAGAGACGAATCCAGCACTTGCGCCCCCTACCTGGCGCGCCAGATGTCGTGTCTCGTTGCACGGACACCGGGAGTATAGGATACCCCCTTTTAGGTTCGGCACGGGGCGCGAAGGAGGCTGAGAATCGTCTTCTTGGGCGGAGTCTAGATCAAGCTCTCCTCTCCACGATCAAAGCATGCAACCAAAGGGACACAAGGAGCTACCCAGGTTCAGGCCGCCCGGAGGCTAAAAGCCCTACTCCTGCATGTCTGGATTGATGAGTTCTTCATAGTGTGGCTTACAATGGAACCTCCCGGCAGGGTACCCGGAAGGGTTTTGGCCCGAGGTAGAAGAAGGACAGATCCTGACCCGGAGGAGATCACCTTCCTCTCTACCTCGCAGCCCTAGTCTAGTCTTGCTCTGGTTCTAGCTTGTCTTCGTCCTTGTCGACCTCTCCCTCCTCGTGCCTTGGTCCTCCTTTTATAGGCTAAGGGGTTGCCACAGGGTCACGTGAGGGGCGTGAGGGTCCTTCGGGGTGAAGGACCCTCCTCATCTAGTTTAGGGGGAGACGTGGCCTCTCCTCAGCCTAGCGTCTCCCTTGGGTTAGGTGGGAGCGTCCGCCTTGGGGGTGGACAGGAGCTGACACCACCACGGGCGTGCTTCCCACCCGCGCTGCCTTCGCCTTGCTTCCCAAGTCTTCCGTGGTGAGGTGGAGTGCTTATCCACAGGAACGTAGGAAGTACCCGGGAGGGAGCCTGGCCTCCTGCCGGGAACTCGGGCTCTCGGGTCCTTCCTGGCCTTCTTGCTTGATTCGGGGACCCGGAAGGTCCCCAGGACCGGAGCCCTTAGTCGATGCAGGCCTTGCGTGTCTTGACGGTGAACCCGCCAGCTTGGCTTGAGTCTTGGTCTTGTCCATCTTCAACTTGGGCCCACATGGGGTGGACCCACTTTGGCAGTACTAGGGGAACCCCATGTTCCACTGTTGCGACATGTTGTATGCCTACTCATAAACTCAATTGGATAAAAAAGATTCAACTTAAAAGATCAAAGCATGCATCAAACAAAATGGGACATAATCTGTCCAGAAAAACAGCAGCAGCAAAACGTATTTTTCTACCCTACCAAACTTTCTCTAAAAATTCCTAAAACATTCATGCATACAGAGGATGAAAACTTGCAACTACAGTTCAAATATGAGCTCATTCGGAGTTACAGAATAAGAATTAAAAATCATACCGTGCACTGACTCGTGCAGGAATAAAATCTCCGAACGCTATAAGCAACTTTTTCAAACCAAAAAGGGTAAAACTTGGCACTTTATTGAAAACTCCAGAACCAAACTAGACACAAAATCTCTTGTTACAGCTAGAGGACACAAAGAAAAATCACACATAAAAATAACCGGGTTGCCTCCCTCAAAGCGCTTTCTTTATAGCCATATAGCTAGGCTTCTTACTTGTTGTTTTATTGTGGATGAAGCTCATGAGGGAGCTTGAACTTTGGTGGTTCCCTCTTCCTTGGAAAGTGTTCCATGCACTTCTTGTGTGGGAACTGAAACTTTACATTCCCTTCCTTTGAATCAATGATAGCACCTGTGGTACGAAGAAAAGGTTTTCCAAAAATAATAGGACTAGAGGTTTTTCTCCCCATGTCCATGATTAGAAAATCCACAGGCACAAAAGTCATATGTAACTCTACCATAACATCACTTACTTTTCCCAAAGCATGTTTAATAGAGTCATCAGCAAGTGCTAGTTCAATAGAGCATTTTTCAAGATTTTTCAATTCAAGCACTTCATATAGTTCTTTAGATAAAACAGAGACACTAGATCCCAGATCAAGTATGGCATGGTGTGTCTCTTTTCCAATAGTTACTAGTACTTTAGGTATCCACATATCCCCAAGCTTAGGTGGTATCATAGCCTCTTGGTTGTACCAATCAATCTTTTCTTTCAAGACATGATTAGCAATATAAGAACCAAAACCTGCTTGGTTAGTGTTGATGGAAGGATCACTTGCAAATTTTTGTAAGATAGATATTAATTCATGCAAGCTACAATTTTCTAAGTCAAGCAAAGGATCCTTGACTTCATTAAGCATTTTAACTTTCTCAACTTTCCTCTCCTTTTTAATCCATACTTGTTGCCTAGCAGGAACCTCTTTCACATGTTTAAGAGATGAATCTTTTCTCAATGAATCACTAACTCGAACCAATTTTTCCTCAATATTGTTCAGGTAAACATCTTTTTCTAGAAATTCTTTCTCACAAATTCTCAACTTATGCATGACATTAACCAATTCATTGTTTATCTTTGGAATAATGTTTTCAGAATAAGAAACTAGTTGTTCAAAATCTTCCTTACTAGGTAGCTTTTCTAACTTAGTTTCAAATTTATCCTTTGATGAAGCAAGTGCTATTGTGGTGTCTTCCAACTTTTTCTTGCTACCCACAAAGCTACCAAAAATCCTTCTAAGTGTCATGGCTGCACAAGGTGGTGTTGACAAGACAAAACTTCCACCTGTAGCCCCATCTAAAGCATTTTGATACCAAGGATCTATTCCATAATAGAAATAAAGATTTAGCTTTTCATCTTCACAAGGTGTAGGATCTTCATAATGCATCCTATTAATTCTTACCCAAGCATCTTTTAATGTTTCTCCATGATATTGTTTAAAACTAGAAACAGAATTCCCTAGAGAACTCCCTCCTTGTTTGTTTCCAAGCACCATGATAGCAAGTTTTTTTTTGGTATTTTTTATTTTTTATGCAAAACTGAAATAAATATGATATGATATGCAATGACACTAACAAAACAAATAAATTGCTTTGTAAGTAAAGATGGACAAGATGGTGCTCACGTAGGTGCAACCTCCCCAAGCTTACGTGTTAGCACAAGTTGGTGACGTTGACTTTGTTGTGAGATGAATGCGATGATGCACACCCTTGGATAAATCTCTCAGCTACGATTCCCCGGCAACGGCGCCAGAAAACGTCTTGATGGTCCCGAAGAGCAAGGCTTTGATACCTGCAAAAATAAACGGGATTAGGTTGAGACTCCAAGTGCAGAGTGTATAGTAAGTGGAAGACAGTTTTCCCCACGAGGGGTGACTCGAGAGTTTAATATCGAACTCTCGGGGAATCTGAAGTGGTAGATTTATCTTCTTATCCTTCTTTGGGTTACCTACAAAACAAGGTTAGATGTTTTGGTCCTCAACCTCACCTGTGGTTGTCAAGCACAAGGTGTAAGAACGATATCAGGATAGTTATGCAAACAAGAAATAAATATGCAATGATGGTGGATGCAATGGTAAATGATATTTTTGGGTTTTTGAATGATGTATGCAAGATGAAAAATATTTTTGTATTTTCGGATTTAATGATGGCTGAAAATAGAAAAGTGGTATATAGTGTTGGAAAGGTGTTTCTTATGATTAAAAATGGACTGGGGTTCATGGTTTCACAAATGCACTCTCTCTTTATAAAGTGGTAGACAATGGAACACACACAGTTAACATATGAGAGTGCAACACAGGGTTTGATAACAAGTTACTTAGATATATGGGCATCACGTCCTAACATAGAGGTCTTTTGGTTATTAACCTCTCTTATACTCCACCAAGATGCGAACTAAATCATAACACCTCAGTAATTAAGATAACTCAGAGTATAGCATTAAGTATCATGACATGAAGTGAAAATAAGAACATGCTAGATCTAGTCATGGAGTAGTGGCAATGGTCACGCCCACATCCCCGGTAGCATGGTATTTTAGTTTATCCCTAGTGAGGTAACAAAGTAAGGTAAAGATACCAAAGTGGATCGCAGAACTTTCTCTCACGTTCACTGCACTAGCCACCCCCGTTACTCCAACTAATGCACACGTTCCCCCACACACGCTCTCATAAACATGCTTGATCAAAACAAAGTAGACAAGAACGGGTACATAATATGCATCTATACTCATAACTGAAACAAACATTGCAATCTCAAACATATATTAACTCATAAAGATCCACCACAAAGGTATTACAACGGTGACCGTAATCATGTTCAGCAGCTCATACGGTGCTAATTAGTGAAGCTCAAGAGAGGAGAGATACATAAGTTACTTCCACAAACCCATAGTCCAGAGGTGGACTACTCCCTCTTCATCATGGAGACGGTGGAGAAGTCGATGGAGAAGATGGAGACCACGCCGGCAGCGCCCCGCCGGAGTTTTCCCCTCCAATCTGCAGCTCCTGATCTCCGTTTCGGTGTTTCTGTGTTTGTGCGGCGCTCCTTCCAGAGAACGTCGGGGGACCTTTTTTATAGGCGTTTTTATGTCAAGACAATGTCGGTGGAGCGAAGATCGACGGCAACGGAGCCACGAGGCCCAAATGGGTGGGTCCCACGCGGCTACTGTACCAGGCCACGTGGGCCCCCCTCGTTTGGCCCTCGAGCCTCCGTTTGCTCGCTTCCTTCGCCTACAGGTCTTCTTCCTTCCAAATATTGACGCCCGTAAATTTGCAGGTGATTTCGTTGACGTTTGGGGTCCCTGAAACATTAAAATAAGAAAACAGGGTTTTCTGCCTGTGCAGGGTTAATTCCATAAAAATAGGAAATAAATGAATATTCCCAAAAATCATTATAAAACATTGATATAATCCTTATATGATGCAAATATGATTGGGATATAAGCAATTAAAGTGCAAAGTTCATGTATGCATTTTACATGCATCAGTGGCCCACTACGTAATACCCTGATAGTTTGTTGAACCTTGTGATATGCACAAATATAAGCTGTGTGCATCCTACTTGGTTCAACAAAGCTATCTGGGTTGCTTGTGTGTGTCCAATCTAAGTATACGAGACATGCTTTTGAGTTGGCTTAGTTTATTTGTGTCTACTTTGCATATTTCTTCACGACATGTGAACCATTGCTTTTAGTTGCCTAACATTTTTATCCGTCTTTTGTGTATACAGATGAAGAAGTGAGGAGTACTTAAGGAGGAGGCGGAAGGTAGGGACTTGAACCACTGGAAGAGAGCAAGAACCGGATTGTCGAAAACCAACTTCATCGCGCTCCTCTCTTAGACATTGCGGTTCTCTATCATCTATGTGATTTTAGTTTACATAACTAGTTGCTTTCAAAACTTTGTGATTTATCCTATCGAGAAAAACGAGATGTATTCGTGTATGACAACTTTTGGTCACTTGGTTATTATGGTTTGTAATGCATGTGATGAACCAACAATTTGGTCATTTGTATGTGGAATTGTGTATATTTCTATTGTTTTGGTCAACTGTACCTAAATATACTGTATTTATACTGGATATACTGCTGGAATACGATTTTCCAGAAAAAATAATACAGCGAAATTGTACCGCTGGCGGACGCGGAGGACTACCGCTAGCGTACAGAGCCAAACCAGCGGTATCCGCTGACCACTACTGCTGGCGGACCTAGTCTCTTACCGCTGGCAGACGTGGGCGCCCGCCAGCGCTATACAGACTACCTCTGGCGAACACGGCGCTGTCCGCCAGCGGTAAACGCCCTTACCGCTGGCGGACGGGTCTGTTCGCTAGCGGTAGCAACTACCACTGACGTATGCAGTGCTGGCGGGCGCCTGTTCGAGAGCGGTAGCACGTTTCTGTCAGCCAGTGGTAGCCATATTTCTACTAGTTCTCCTCACCATTCTTATGGTTAAAAAAGAAAGACTATCACCACCGCCACGTTGCTCGGCGGAGATTCGCCCGCGCAGTCCACCTTCGAGGGCTACCACCCTACATAAATGATTTTAGCACTCCCGGAGCAGCAAGCCCAACAACCCCAAACTCTTTGGCACGAACGGGGGAGGCCGTCGCCCGATCCAGCGCACCTGACCTATATCCCGCCAACAAGCGGGTAGCAGAAAGTGCGACGAGCATGAAAAACCTAGTGCCTCCGTGCGATCCTCAAGATGCACCCTGCAGAACTCCGAACGGACTACCCAGAAATCAACACAGATCTAGCCCCGCGTGGCCCTGATCTGACACCGCAACCACACCGTGGTCAGGGAAGAAGCACAATATATTGTAGTATATATCTGCACTAATATATCGATATGCTACATTACATAATGAATTATTGTATTTTATTTTGCCGGGAACATATTCTTCTCTGTATAATTTATTTGGCTATGCTAATCTCGTGTAGTGGCCGCCCTTGTGCTGCTTCATTTCGTCACCGCACCACCACTCAGTCCATAAAAATACATCTGTTGAGCACCACTTTTGGACGATCATGATCAGGATCAGGTGAATGTGTCATCCGGCCTCACTTTCATCGATCTAGGGTAGAGCCAAAGGGCCTTCTCTATTACAGTGCGTGCGTTGTACGGAGTACGTAGCAAAACGCACCAAAGAACGAGGACAAAAGGCGCAGAGACCCCAACCTAGCTAGAAGCTGCGCCCCAAAAGGTTCATGCATGCATCTGTGTGAGGAACTGAGGATTGATACAGAATCCAAACACATGTTATTCATGATTCACGCTAAAGCTAGAGGCGTGTTGAATTTTTTTAAAGTTAGGCTAGGAATGCTTTCCCCATCACGTGAAGCACTCATATGGAACGTAAACTTTCCTAACACACGCTTATGAATGTTAGCACTGTGGCCTGAGGTATATATAATCCTACTCCCCCGTCACATTTTACTCGTCGACGACAGAGAACTAGGATAGTATGGTCTATTTCGTATAAAATTTGGAGCGGCGTCATTTTGCACCATTTTATTTGTATTTGCTTCACGAAAAACCCTATTTCTGACACTTGGAAAATGGAAAGTGATCTTTTATAGATAATTTGAGAATCACTTTGGCACTATTGTTTTCTGTAGCTAGATACAGCTATGTGCCAAATATTAACACAACCATGCCATGGATATGACCACGAAATAGGTTATGGCTTGAAACTAATGAATGTTCGTACATGATTTTCTTAAAAAGTTTTTATGTTATAAGTTTGGTATTTTCATTAAAACTAGTACACATAAAAAGACTCCATGAATGATTGCATTTTTGAATCCCTTTCGTTTTATTTGACTTTTTTTTTTTCAAAAAATGGTCAAAATGGTTGACATGTCTATTCATAGAAAGAGGCCAACTCTTTCAAAACTCTCAGTGTTTCCGTGATATAATCAATACTTGTCCAACTTAAAATATTTTTTGGCAATTTTCAAGAGCAAATTATTATACACATGTAAGTCAAATTTGAATTTTTTTAGGAAAATCGACATAAAGTCATTTGAATGGGTGAAAATAATTAGAAAGCGAGAAAATTTAAAAAAAAATTGGGCAATAAAATATTTCCTGCTTTGTATGAAAATTAGGGTGGTGCATTTTGATCTACTTTCTTTATACTTACTATACAAAAAACCTCAATGTTCTCACTTAGAAAATGATATTGTGTACACATAATTTGAAAATTCACTTTGGCATTGTTGTTTTGGTTTCGTAAAAGGTAACTTTTTTTCCAAACATGAACCCATTATGATGAATTGTTTTTTATGGTGCATCAGACACAATTTTTTTAGACGTGTGTGATTTCTTTCTACATCACACACCTTAAAAAACCATATTCGATTGCCCATTACATCCTCATACCTTTCTTTTCGTAATAACCGTGATAATCACATACCTTTTTTAACCTTCACACACTTTTTTTTGAAACTTATGCGATGAGTAATTTATTAGTCTTTTGACGAAATGGTATGCGATTAGGGGGTTTAAAGTGACTTGTTAGTGGTAGTAGTATTTGTTAGCTTTTTTATTCGTAGTCACAGTTGTGCCACTTCTTGTTCTCCTTTAAAATAGTGTAGTTGTGTGTGAATTCTCAAAATGCAAAAGTGGGAAGAAAATAAATTCCTCCCTTAAAAAAACTGCCGTTTACAAATAGTCCACCATGGCATCTTGGGAAAAAAAAAGGGTGACAATGAGGGCAATATAGAGCAACTTATTATAAAGTGTGAAATGCTCATGTAAACTGTATTACAATCTTCTTTTGTTTCAGCAGATGCATATCGGAACTATAATGTACAGAATTTCTACCTTTTGCTCAAAGAGAAAAATGTTGGGCGAGTCCCAAGAGGTGGCTTTCACACTTGGTAAGGGATTCTTGATAGAGGGTTCATAAGGACAAAACCTTTAGTATAGTTCTTTGCTACGGAAGAAGTGCATACATCAGGAGCCTGGAAAGCAACCATGAAGTTAAGATCCTCTTGGGAGGCATCGCCCCTATGGCACATAGGGTACTTCCGATTCGCATTTGTTCATGTCTCCTTTGCCAATGGAATCAAGCGCCAGCCTCCCTACGACTGCTCGCACAAGGTTTCTGTCCCCGTTTTGAACAGTTGGTTCCAAGATTATCTTGTGACAATAGGAAAATAGTCCCTGATCGGTACCCTTCTAGAAGCCCAAATGTGCTAGTCAGGTCTTCGATTTGTTGCAAAAACCAGACGCTCTAGTAGTATAATTTTCAACGAAGTTTGTAATCTACATGAGCTGATATCCGAAGGTAGAGGGACATATTCTCTAGTTTCTCATCGCAGCAGCTGGCAATGCGGAGGCAAAAGTTGCAAGCATGCGCATACGTGCTTTGCATATCCTCCATATACCCTGAAATCCACCACCAAATCTGATTAACAAATGGACCAATGTCGATCGTACCTAACACCTCCAGCTTTTACACAGCACCACGACGAATGCGTCCCGCGTGCGCCCCTTGTATAGTCTTCACGGAAGTTATATCAGACAAGAGAGCATGGGCCAACCTTGTAGATTAGTACCTGCAACGTCTTGGCTTACCCAACAATCAGAAAACACACTTAATCAGGCCGGCAGATTATTCTTCAATTGTTGACATGGTACAAACAATTTCAGACCACTAATCCATCGCTGAGAGAAAATCTTTGGTCAGTTAGCATTAGCATGGGTCTACAAAGTTACATTCTGCGTCATGTACTGTCAGACAAACACTTGATCTCTGGTAAACATAAAGTAAGCCACAGACATCGAGATTTGATCTGAAGTTGCTAGAAAACACTGAACACAGGTCGATGGACGGCAACATCGTGCGTCATGGCGAGTCATAACAAATCATGGCGTCACCGGATCTGATTAAAGAACTTGGGGTTACAGACATAGACAGTTGTATTTGACTTATTGTTACGCACACACATCGATGGGATTGATCCTCATCGATCGACCAACGCATATTAATATATGCTGCTAGTATAACATTTGCAACCTTGGACACATCATGACAATATTCTACAGGCTTGCAACTTGTGCCTGAAATTTAAACTAAGATGAACGACAACAACATCAGCTCAACTACCACATATTGTTGCTAACCAGGGTAGATTTGTATGATGCTCATGTTAGAATAGTAATCTGCCGGATAACCTTAGCTGGACAGAATGGCAATTTTGACCTGATCATTGGAAAATCAGTAAGGCGAAAAACACCTGAGTAGAAACTATAGTGACAAAAAGGGAAAAAAGAACAAAGATGGGAGGTTCTCACTTCTCAGGAAACTATATCTCTATTTCTTCGTTGTGTGGTTCAGTTCTTGAGCTAGATAATCTTTGCTTGACCAACAGCTCACTGCCTGACGTGGAATTATTTTTTCTAGTAGATTCACGGAATTAAGTAATGCAATTATTGGAGGTGGAACTTCTCCTTGAAGCATTTAAATATCCCCTGAACCTTTCTCTTCCCGACCGATGTGCATTTTCCTATTGCCCTAGAATTCCATGGTCTCCACACGGTCCGAAGATTTTCTAGAGGCTAGAAGCTAGACCAAGCTAGCTAGCTGCTCCTATCAAGGTTAACAAAGAAAAGAGTCCTCTGCTCAACCATAGCCATATCGAGCAACACAACCATATCTCTATCCAAGCCAAAACGAGATGCTCATGTCGCCGTCCGCTCTTCCATTATGCAAGTGGAGCCACATCTTCAGGCCACGTTGAGAGCGCACCACTTGCCATCTTCACGAAAATGACGGCACTGCCTGAACAGCTATAAGCTACTAAAGTGAAAACGGGAAAGAAATCTGTCTTGATTGATCGTTTTGGCTGGGTTTTGCGTGCGTGAACTGGCAAAATCGAGATGCATCGACCGGCAGTGAAAAGTTCGTTGTCAGGATGTGAAAGGAGCAGATCTTCTACCTTCCGTAAGAATTCTCGATGGTTTACCAACCGTACAAGTATTATTCGGATCAGCACTCGAATGGTTTACCTAGTAGAGGTCATTTTCCCATCCATCGACGACACGGCTTTCAGCCCGACTCGGCACTGACTGTACATCACACGCTACAGTTTGGTCGGAAATTAGCGCTGCAATTGATCCGCACGAGTTTACAATTCTCGCAAGAATTTAACATACCTCATCCAGCTCTCGCTACACTACGGGAAAGCCACACTACGCCGACGGCCGTACTGACGCCGACGGCTAAATGTCGGGGCCGTCGGCGACAGCACGAGCTAGGGCAGCCGCCCACACAGCCGTCGGCGTACGAAGCGCCGTCGGCGTATCCAGGTAAGGCCGACGGCAGCCGTCGGCGAAACCGTGCCGTCGGCGTACAAAAGGACGCCGTGACGGA